>PVJN01023012.1:0-32686 GCA_004026805.1 Lasiurus borealis | reverse complement strand
CCCCCCACTTTCCTCCCATGCTGGCCTGATTGCCCAAAACTGCACTTCCTTGCAGACATGGGTCCCCGCAACTCTCTTCTCCTGCTGGCTTGATCGCCCACAACTGCCCTCCTTTACAGGCCATCTTGTGTTCACATGGGTTGGACAAAAGCTAGCAGAGGAGTAGTTAGGTGGTGATCAAGCCAGTAAGCAGGCAAGTGGTTAGGAACCTGGACCCATCTAGGGGTCCTGGATGGCAAGAGAGATATCTGACTGCCAGTATAGGCCCCATAAACCTGCAATTGGACATCCCTTTGAGGGGTCCCAGATTGGAGCAAGTGTAGGCTGGGCTGAGGGACGCCTTCCATACATGAATTTCATGCACATGGCCTGTAGATTAATATATGAATCCTAAACATTCCTAATTTAAAGATCTCCATGAATGGTATTTAATGTTTTTTTTCAGAGCTTGTCATCAATGTTTTTGATCCTAACATCCAGCATCAATTTTGCCCACAGGAAGGATAGGCACATTTGCAGTGGATCTTATTGGTCTTTTAAAATTAAATAATTCAAAGGTTCACTTTCCTCTAGCTCCCTGATTACTCCAAAGGAGGCTACAAAAACCCAGGCCTACATAATAGCATCATTAATCAGCACATGCTATTTGCAGAGCATAATAATACTTTTCTTTCGATTCTTTGCCTTTTCTTGTTATTCTTTTAGATGCTAATTTTACAAATAAAACTTTGCGATTACTAGGTCATTCTAGATGGAATAAAAAACCTTGAAATCCTTTAATTTGATTAATTCCCATTACTGAGCTTATTATAACATATTAATTAGCCCATTAACAATTATATAATTTGACTCTTGTTGTCTGAATGACTGTTCATTACCATAGCCAATATATTATTAGATGTACATTATATTAAATTATATAATTTATTATTATATATAAAATATCAAATTGAATATGATACATGGTTCATCAAGTCAATATTTTTAATAATAATTCACTGGAACTTAAAATTAAGAATTCTGTACACATTAAGGCCTAGAAAAAACAAAACCCAAAGTTAGTAAAAGGAAGAAAAATAAGAAGGGTCAAAGCAAATGAAAGAAAGACTGAAAAGACAACAGAAAAGATAAAAAATTTTCCAATATTATATAAACACTATATGGCCATATTACATTTGACATACATTTTTCTAGAAAATTTACACTATATTTTTACCCCTCAAATTTCCTTAATTAACTTAATCACATCTTATGCAACATGGCATAATAATAAGCTTAATAAATAATTTCTGATTTATATTTTCTCCACTTCGCATATTAACTTATGGAAATACATATTTTTTGAAAGGTTCTTAAAGAACAGCTCCATTTGAGAATTATTCTAATCAATCACCAGGGAGGGTGGTATTCTATATTATATAATGTTAAAGACTTGAGTAATGGCCGTATGATCAAATGGTATTTTCAGCAAAAAAAAAAACACTGTAGGAAGGTATGTATTTAGGTAGGTAGGTATGCAAGTAATATAACCAAATACTTTCAAATATCTGCCTAATCATCTGTGTGTTCCACATATGTAAAGTTTACGTATGTGTTCAATATCTTCTCATATGTATTTTTTTTTTGTACTCTGTAAATTTCCTAGCAAGTGTAGTTGATTTACTAGTATATTCAGGGAGTAGTTACTTAGGACTGTCAATATTCCTCTAATAGAAAGTAAAACTTAAATCTCTTTGTGAGTCTGGTTCAAAAAAAGAAAGGTTGGGAATAAAGATGTTAAAGAGGCATCACTTTGATAATTTTGTCTAGAGTTTATCTGCTAATAATATATATTTTAAAAGGAAGAGAAAAAGGGAAAATATTTATGGTTCAGTGGTTCAGTTCAGCTATCAATTCAGCTGAGTATATCTTCGGACTTCTCCAAGTCAAACCACAAAACATGTTGATTATTTTCCTAGATAATTTATGTTATAGATAGAAAAGCTTTTTTATAGTATAATTATCTTTTTCTTCACCGTGAAACCATATTACCTAAAATAAAATGCGTTCATTTTTATTTTACATGAACATAAATAAAACAAGTACACACAGATATTCATATGAAAACTTTAGGTAGAAGGGAATGTATATTGCAAATCAATAGTTAAGGACAAATTTTCTGAATACTGCCAGTAAGTGTCAAACTGTAAAACATGTTCATTATCCAGATCCAAGGAACAGATAAAATAATAATAATACTCTTTTTCTCTAATAAAAAGAGTCTAATAGCCCCATGCTGGATTCTCCAACGTTACTAGAGATCCAGATATGAAAACATAAAGGAGAGGCCAAAAAGAAATGCAATTGGCAATCTGGAAAACAGCAGTGTACCCAATGATTTAAACAGTTAATGTAATGGAAAAGTTTCTTTAAATTCTAAGAAGCATTAAAAATACATTTCAGACATCATTAAACCAAAATCATCCATTAGCTACACTCAGACATGACCCCAGTTTTCTTTTTTTCTTTTCTTTTCCTTTCTCTTTCACTTTGATGACTCAATGTATAAGCCAAGAAAGCAAAGGCTCACTAACATTATTACTAGGATCACACCGATATCCATACATATGTTTTTATACAAATACATATCTCAATATGAGCTTGTGTATCTTAAAATTAAACATTGGACAAAATTACCTGGAAAAAATGTTGATTAATCCTTCCAGTATCAAATTCTTTCCAGGTAGCCATAAAAATTATTCTAACATAGATCAACATTTTATTGGCTTTGGATTTTGTTCCAAATGAAAAGATTATTATTTTATGTTCTATTGTTCAAGCAAATTTATATAAGAAAATAAAAATGAAACGTAACTCTTAAGACATTGTATGGAGAAATTAACTGCAATAGTTTAATGTTTATAATAATAAAAGTGTAGTATGCTAAATACACCAGACAGCCAAACAACCTTCTGAACGTGATTCTGGACGTCTTCCTGGATGAAGCCTCATAGGCAGGGGCTAAGGCAGAGGTGGTTGGGGCGATCAGGCAAGCAGGCGAGCAGTTAGGGGCAACCAGGCAGACAGACAAGTGGTTAGGGGTAATCAGGCAGGCACACAGAGTGGTTAGGGGTGATCAGGCAGGCAAGCAGGTGAGCCATTAGGAGCCAGTGGTCTCAGATTGTAAGAGGGTGCGGGTTGGGCTGAGAACCGCCCCATGCATGAATTTCATGCACCAGATCTCTGGTATCTATATATATAAAAGGCTAATATGCAAAGTGTCCCCTCAGGAGGTTGATCGAGAGAACAGGAGTTCGATCGCGCATTATGATGTGTGCTGACCACCAGGGATGGTGCTGACCACCATGGCAGGCAATCAGTGGTGGCGGCAGCAGGTCACTAAGGGGTGAGGGAAGGAGGAGGCAGGGAGGCGGGATGGTGGGGGGAACCACACAGTAAGGTGGGGGGGAAGAGGCAGTAAAGGAAAGAGGAAGTGGGACCGCAGAGAGGCGGGGAACCTGATCAGCCCTGATTGCCAGTCAGGCCTAGGGACCCTACCTGTGCACATATTTTGTGCACTGGGCTTCTAATTCATATATAAAGTACTAAGTTGATATTTGGCATATCAGAACTAAGGATAACTCTTTTTAAAATAATATGTGTTTATTGATTTCAGAAAGAAAGGGTGAAGGATAGAGATAGAGACATATCAATGATGATATAGAATCATTGATCTGCTGCCTCATGCACACCTGCTACTACTGGGGATAGAGCCTGTTTCTGGAATTGAACTATGACCTGCTGGTTCTTGGGTTGATGCTCAACCACTGAGCAAATACCAGCTACGCCTAAGGAAACTTCTTAAAATCCTATATCCCATGTCTTTTTTTTTTAGAAGTGTAATGCATTGAACACTATTAATTTTTCCACAAATTCTCTAGTACAGTATATTTTGAACCAAAATAATTAATCTTTTAAAAACAATAAAGATAAGGAAAAATCATAGTATTGTGACTGAATGTACTGATTCCAATCTCAAAATAAATTCCAATATACATTTTCAATTATACACAGCCTCTTAAGTCTCTTAAATCAAGTGAGGAGAAGATGTTATATACTTCTGTAAGCTCTCTGTATCCTTCCTCTATTCACACTTCTTACTACCAGGATACATTTGCCAGGTGTCCAAGAGAAAAATAATAAATTAGATAAAACAGTTAGGGAATAACTTTCTGTTTACAATGAGTTAAAGGGTATGGATCCAATTCTTGATTGCACACTTTTTTTTTTTAACCAAGAACTTTTGTCCAGAGAATTTTCTGATTCAAGGAACATCAATATCATACAAAAATAGTGTTTTTTATTTAACTCTTTTCAATAATTTGTAATGTTTATCATCACTATTTTAAATAAAATATCACACTTTTTAAAAAATACATAAATGACCACACCAAATTTTACCTATTGCAAAATGGAAATTCTGGCCATGAATAGTCTAAAAGAATAATGTGGAATCTCATTAATTTCTCTGGTACAGTTGACTCTTTAAAAATGTATGTCACTTATATCAAAGTCCAAACTGTAGCTGAAATTAGTTTACTGACCCTCAAAATTATTAAAAAGCTGTTAAATGCAGATTTTTAAAAATATATGTACATGTCAGAAATATTTCTGCAAAATGAGCTCAAGTCCTTTAGTCAATAAATAAATAACGTAGGAAGTAGGAGGAAGAAAGAAAAATCCTAATGATAATAATTACCCTTAAAAACTATTGATACCTGCCCTGGATGGGGGCTCAATTAGTTGGAGTGTTGTTGCATGCAACAATGGGGTACAGTTCAATTCCTGTTCAAGGCACTAGGATGTAGTATTGATCCCTAGTCCTGGCCCATATGGGAAGAAGCAGATCAATGTTTCTTCTTTTTAAAATCTATTTTTTTCTTTCTCTCCCCCTACCATATTCTTAAAATCAATGAAAAAAAATATCCTTGTCTGAGGATTTAAAAAATTTCATATGCAAGAATATTTCTTAAATCTTATTATGGTAAAAAAAAAAGTAGAAAGAACACTTAATTTAGAAAGGAATTTGCCATAAAATACACTGAGTGGCCAGATTATTATGATCTCTAAACACATAATAATCTGGCCACTCAGTGTGTGTGTGTGTGTGTGTGTGTGTGTGTGTGTGTGTGTGTGTATTAGCCTTTTATTATATAGGAAGATATACACTGAGTGGCCAGATTATTATGCATTCAGAGATCATAATAATCTGGCCCCTCATTGTAGAATAGCATAGCTATTGTACAACTGAAAATTTGACTTATAAGTACAATGATAAATATGAGGAGTCTTATGGCCCAAACTGAGCACAGCCACAGAGGTGTTTCAGGGCCAGACAAACTGCAATGCTGCCAGTCTACTAAACTTTTTGAAAAGTCACTTTATCTTTTAAGAGTGAAGTATAAATTCTTGACTAAAATGCTGTGTCGTAACATCATGAACTTTTTAAAATGAAGGCTGTCATTTTTCATCAGTACATATCTATAAATTTGCTTCACAATGAGTAAGATGATGTATATAGATTTTAGCATTAAATGCACATAGTATATACTAGAACCCATAAATTCATTTATTCCTGATTTAATATTCTCGAAATGAAGTTTTAATCCTTGAAATATTATCAAGGCTCCTGAGGAATCAATATAGTCATAGCAGTTAACATTAGATCTTGCCAGGTATTTTAACAAGACAAAGAAAATCTAAGGTATATTTTGTGACTATTAATCAAGACTTATACTTTTTCATCAGTTTCAAAAAATTTGAGTAGCTTTGCTAACATTTCCAACATCCACCTTTAAAATATGCCTTTATAGAAAATGCCTTGCCATTAGCATGAACTGTTTTGTATGTACTTCAAGAAAGATGTAGTACCATGGGGACTAAGCGAGACTGAGAGAAAAAAAACTATAAATATTTGTCACTTTTAGAAATGAGCTCTGAATCTACCTAGAATGAAGTATTTTCTTTCTCTCTAGGCAGAATTTGCCTAGAAATTTTGTTAATGGCATCCCAGTTTATTTCATCCGCTCAGGTTCTAACAAAATATGCTTAAGATTTTGTGATTCTAACAAATACCATTATTTTAAACATATCTATTTTTTATTGATTTCTAGAGAGAGAAGAAGACAGAAAGGGAAAGATTGATACAAGAGCAAAACATCAATCGCTGCCTCCTGCACTCGTCCTGTGGGAGATGAAGCCTGCCTACAACCCAGCCATGTGCCCTGACCAGGAATTGAACCAGGAACCTTTGGGTGCATGGAGCAGTACACTGAGTCACTCAGCCAGAGCCAAATATCATGACGTTTTGCACGGAGACTTAAGGGACCCTATGACATATGAGAGATAATAAATCTTGCAACAACACAACAATGATAAAGTAGCTTCAAAAAATGTTTAAGCTTGTGAAAACTCTGGTCAGAATATTTAATTAGAGCACAGTCATAAGATACTTCTTTCACATTTCCTTCCACATTCTAAAGCAGTTAGATGAGTCTAAAATTGCTTGATTGTTACAGAGTGAACACACATTTTTTTTTTTTTGGTGAGAGATTAATCACTTTAAATTAAAAATATAATTTTATGTGATTAACAATAATGACTTAACGAGAGTTGGACATCAATTTACATTCATTTAACCAACAACAAAATCTTATGGGGAAAAATAATTTATCTCTGGAGAAGATACACTGCATTTGGATAAATAGGTACGTATAACAAAGTAACACTCAAGTGAACTCTACTTACGCTCTAGAAACAAAAGATCTGGTAATTCCTAGTGCTAAAGCTACGAGCTATTTAAGTTTTTCATTATTAATAAAATCTATCAAGGTGCTGATAAAGTTAACATATTCATTCCTGTTTACATTTCAAATATTATAAAAGAAACATAGGAGGACATTGCTCACTTTTGGTTCATTTTGCTAACTGATGTGTTCTCACTGATACTTCATTTTAAACAAATAAATATTTTAATTTGTTCTCCCTAAACAAAATAAAACTTTAGGGCAATAATGATACTACTTTGATTTTATAAATTTATCAGCTAATATTGAACAAATCCCTGAATCACAAATAATGTAAATAGACATAATCTTGGTGCCCTAAAAGAGCTATTCATCAAAATATTTATTTCTTAGATGACTTAACTGTTAGAGTTTCATAGGGTAGAGAGACAGAACAAAGCCTCCCATGGAAAAGACTCAAATTGATTTTTTCATTGTCATTCACAAAAGGTGGTAGGGTCTTCTTTACTTCTTTTCCTTTTCCTATTTAGAAGTTATTCATGTAAGACACTCACACCTACATGCCAAGACTACACTTGAATATTTCAGATGGATTTTACAAATTGTCTGAAATTCTTATTGTATACCAAAACTTACTCTTGTAAAATGTTCTGTGTGCCTCCTATATTGTGAAAATAATAATGTAGAGGCTCTCTAATCACCTGCATTGCTAATCCACTTGTTAATCTCTTCCCACCTCAGAATAATCCTTACTTCTGGAATATTCATGGATTTCCCCCGTGCAAAGGCTTTCCTGACAATCCTCAAAATGCCTATTCACAATTCAATAAAGAAGACGTCATCACTACTCTAATTTGTTCACACATGGAAGTCTTCTGCACAATAAGACCAGAAAGGGCAAGATCCTGCTTTATTCATTTTTATGTTGCCATCAACTAGCATAAAGGTCGCAATCTAAGGAGGTCATTAAATGTCCGCTTCACTAAGTTATTATAAAACAAGCCAATGATGATGATTCTGCCTAACAGAGAAATTAGAGTTGGTTACCTCAGAGAGAAAACGCCTAAAAAACATTTTCTCCTAAATAAAACTCTGTATTGAATTCTTAGCATTTCCTAATTCCCTGTTACAAACACTATATGTGTGTGTGTGTGTGTGTGTGTGTGTGTGTGTGTGTGTGTGTATATATATATATATATATATATATATATATATATTGTGTTTGTCTTTGCTGTTTATTTTTTTTATTTTATTCTCATTTATTTCTTGTATAGTCTGGAATTATATCCATTTTGCACGTAGAAAAGCTGACACACAGTAACTTTAAAAATCTTGTTCACATATATGTCACCAAATGAGTAAGTGCTGAAGCCAGCATTCAATCTAGGCAATACCAATCTCCAGGCTACCTAAACACATATCTGCCTCCAAATATCAGAGAAGGAAAAGCAGTTTTTATCCATTTACCAGGCTCTTGCCTTAGGTTTGCTTTGCTGCAGGCACTGTACAAAGTAACTGGAGTGCAAAGTGAATAAGACTGAGGTTTCATTTTATCCTTGCTCTCTATCTTTCTCAGAAATACCTGAAAGTCTCTCATGCTTTACATACACACCAATATACACATACATACATACATACATACATACACACATATACACACAGTCAAGCACATACCAATACGTGACTTTTTTTTCTTTTTTTATCAAAATGTTCACCTTACCAACTTAGAAATGCTGGCTCCATTACTTCACATTAACTTCAATCTCTAATTATTCTAGTACAGGTTCTGTCTCTTTCACACTGAAAATGATCTCAAAAATTCCTTAATGGCCTTATTATAATTGTCAAATCCAATGGTCTCGTCATAATTCTCTATCTAAATTTATTTGTAGCACTGCTGACCCTGATACCCATTCAAATCCTTGGCTTCTAGAATTTAATCAGATACAAAGCATAAAGGGAAATAACCCCAAATATAGAAACCTTAGATATAATTGAAACCAACAGCTCACTTTTTAAAGGGAAAACCTATGCCCTACAGAAGGTATATTCTGTCAGGGGCATATCTTGTATTAGACACAGGGCCATAGTTAATAATTAGGACTATCTCTCCAAAGTTTATCGATACTTTTGTCAATATAGTTATCCCTACTTCTACCCAAATTTGTATCCTGGGCTTTAATATCAGCAGGTATCCACACTCCTGTGTAGTCTATTCCCCTTGAGTGTACACGGGACTTATTACTCACTTCTAACAAAGAGAATGTGGTAGAAGTGATACAAAGTCATATTTAAGAGTAGATAATGAAAATACGGCAGCTTCATCCTCAACACTCTCTGCTTTGTCTGACACTCTGGACTCGGAAGCCAGCTGCCCTATCATGAGGCAGCCCTGTGGACAGCCCACAGAGTCAGTCAGAAGTGGATTCTTCCCCAGTTGAGCCTTCAGAGAGACTGCAGCTCTGGCCAACAAGCTTGAGTGCAAACTCAAGAGAGACGCTGACCCAGAGGAAACTTGCCTAAGTAGCACTTCTGGTTCATTCACCACAATCATTATGAGATAATGTCAGTTTTCAGATGCTGGCTGTGGAGTAATTTTTATCACACAGCAATGGTAACTAATATAATCTTAATGGAAAAAAATATATATTATAATAGTTCAAGTATCTCTCCACCCCAAAGCATTTTGTATCTTCTACTCCATCTTTCCAACACCATCACAGGCACCATGATTTTCTATTAATCAATGTTTCATTAAATATAACAGCAGACCAATGATATGTTACAAATATTTGCATGAGCACTCAAAGCCACAGTCATTTACTGGGTATAACTGGTTTACTGTTTCTCAAATATACCTAGTAGTTTCCATCTACTACTTATGATCATGACATTTGAGAACTTAAAATTATCTCTACATATAAAAGCCTAAGCCAGGGGTCGGCAAACTCATTAATCGACAGGGCCAAATATCACCAGTACCAAGAGCCACTTCCTGCTGGTCATTCACAACAGACAGAGTGACTCCAGCAGATGAGTCAGAATTCCAAACACAAGGCAATACTGCCCTAATATCTGAGCACTGAGCAGGAGTCACGTAGTGTCCTGGTAGCTAGACCTCCCATTAAGAAGAGAAAAAAATTCCAATACTGCAATGCTCCCTGGAGTTAAGACAAAATTACATAACCACACCCACCCAAGTAGAGTGTATAGTGTAGAACTCTGAGTCTGCTTCAAGGGACACAAAGTAGGAAGAGTTTAATTAAATTTTTTTTACCATTTGCAACAGCATGGATGAAACTGGAGAGCATAATGCTAAATGAAACAAGCCAGTCAGAGAAAGATAAATATCACATGATCTCACTCATTTGTGGAATATAATGAACAACATACACTGGAGAACAAAAACAGATGCAGAAACAAAGAAATATCCGTTAGACCATCAAACCTCAGAGGGATAGTAGGAGAGTAAGGGGGAGAGATCAACCAAGGGACTTGTATACATGCATATAAGCCTAACCAATGGACACAGACACAGGGGGGTGAGGGCAGGAGTGGGGGATGGGGAGGGAAATGGAGGGATAAGGACACATATGTAATACCTTAATCAATAAAAAAAGTTATATACTTCAGTAATATATACATCATTTTACCTATTTACTTGAGAAATGAGGAGCCCTGTCAGCACAAAGGAATAGTTGTGTTAATAGTAACTAAAGTAGAGAAATTATGTACCCTTTTTTAGCAGGGTAGATGCTGCTAAAAAAACTTTCACTTTATGCCAGACACTAAAGAGACCTTTATTATTAAGTTCATGAAACAAGAAACAATGAGTTCTCTAGATATAACAAAAGTATCCTGCCATAGAGGATTGGATAAAGAAGATGTGGTACATATATTCAATGGCCTTAAGAAAAAATGAAATACTGACATTTGCAACGACATGGATGGACCTTGAGAATACTATGCCAAGTGAAATAAGTCAGGCAGGCAGAAAAAGCTAAGAACCATCTGGCTTTACTCATATGTAGGATATAAAACTGAAACTCTTGGGCCCAAATAGTAATGTGGTGGTTGCCAGAGGGAAGGGGCTGCAGGCGGATGGGGTTATGAAGGGGGCCGATAGATGGTGACAGATGATGATTTGACTTTGGGTGGTGGGCACACAGTGTAATATACAGATCTTGTATCAGAGAAATGTACAGATAAAACCTATATGATCCTATTAACCAATGTCACCCCTATAAATTTAATTTTAAAAAAAGCAACAATGGCTTCTCACATATGTCAATAATTACTCTAATCCTATTTCCAGTATGTATTGCAAGAATCTCCCTTCTCTCTACTATTTGCATACAGACTCACAAGACACTATTATTTTGCCAAAGGGGAATAATTTTTAACTCAGTTGAGGTTTTGATAAAGTGAAATGTTAGCTAAACTCTAATCATGCTGTATAATTACAGAATAGTTAGGACATTCTAAAAAAAAAGATAAAAACGGTCCTCTTCAGGGTGATTTGACAAAAGCAGACCCCTTGAAAATAGAGAGATCCCTCTCTGTCCAGCCAGCTGGACTCATAAAGATTCACCAAAGCCACAAAATTAGGAAAACAACTGTTGGAGCCCAGGTACCTGGGATTTATATGCCTGGCAGTAAAACACAGACATGGTTTCACAAAAAAGTTACCCCATTATTGCGAAAGGGGTGGTGGCAGCTCTAAGGGTAAGGGTGTGAGTGAAGGGATGGAAGGAATTATGCCAGTGGTAATCGTTTTTCAACAATGGGGTTTTTACTTTGTTTAATTCCCTTTTATGTTTAATTCCTTTGCAACACCTGTTACAAAATATGCTACAATGATTTAGAGTGCTGTTAGCCTAACGTGATTTTTATAACTATAAAGACTACAGAGAAAAGCCTGTTAAAGCCTGGATATTTATTGCTTCCCTAGCATACAAGTAAAAGAAAGCAATATGTGTCAGAACATAAGCTCATACATGTTAAACAATTTAATCCTGAATTATTGCATACTGTACATAGCATAGAACTCTTATATGTAGAATTTTACAATGGATTATTTTGTGAGGATGGTAACAGATTTTTAAAAAGGCAAATTATTTTATATAATTAGGACTTTTGCACCAATACTCAATGACATTCCTCAGACCATAAACAAGTTCTCATTAATAATTTGAAGCTCATGCAGAATTATAATGAACCTGCCAAAATACTTAAAAAAAAGACAAAATAGAAATATTAGTGAAAATATTATTAAAGGGAAAAAAACGGATGTGATTAAAAATTCAATTAGTTTGCCAACAAATAAACTAATTTCTACTGAATCCCCTAAACCAGTGGTCAGCAAACCGTGGCTCAAAAGCCCCATGCGGCTCTTTGGCCCCTTGAGTGTGACTCTTCTACAAAATAAAATGGCCTGGGAGAGTCTATTTTGAAGAAGTGGTGTTAGAAGAAGTTTAAGTTTAAAAAATTGGCTCTCAAAAAAAATCTAAATCGTTGTACTGGTGATATCTGGCTCTGTTGACTAATGAGTTTGCCAACCACTGCCCTAAACCAATTTGCTCTATTAAGGTATTACTTAGAATGTTTCCATCACACCTTTTATTTAACAGAAGCATCAAAACTTGGGTGGTTACCATTCTTTAGCAATAGAGGTTTATACCCCTCTCTCTTGTTTTCTGAAATAGGATATCAAATATTTCAGAAATAAGTCTGTCCCAAGAACTTTAGCAAATTGTCAGATCTCTAGTAAAGACCAATTTACTCATTCCAGATCATACCATCAAACTTTTTAAAGTAGTCAAAATAATTACAGACCAAGTTTCCCCTAACATTTATTATTACAAAAATTTGGAAAATAAAGGCAATAGTCTCAGAAATATCACTGTAGCTCTTAATATTAGCAAACATTCTCACACAAGACAACATAATAGTATTTAAATAATTGGAGAGTACTTTTCATACTATAAAACATTCCTCATAGAGTCATAATTTTTATATAACTGGATACATGTCACCTTGAAATAGAGATATTAAATGGATATTGATTTTAGACAGTCTCCAAAAATTAAAAGGATAGGTAATTAGATTTACAAATGAGCTAATGCTATTAAAGTTTTTAAAGTATGTTACTAGGTCCCTAAACTTTGAATAATCTCAGTTCCCTGAGATGGTCTACCCCATCATCCCTAACCCAAAACTCTTTCATAAGAATAGCAAGACATTTCTGCTTACAAAATAGTAATAAAGACATATTTCTGGAAATATGGAAGAAAGTTGCATTTTAAAATGTAGTTTATATTTATAATTAGGAGACTGGCCCTCTCATACAAATTTACCCCCAACTTGAGTATACTTAGAGTACATACATATATTATGTAAAAAAGAGCATGTAGAATTAAGATCTTTAATTTTAAGGAATGTTTGTACTGTCTATTATATTACTATAAAAATTGCACGATTTGTTCAATCAAAGACGTCAAATTGTCCTTTTAGTTTTTGCACGACATTTAGTTAGTATATTGAAGTGATTATTAATTTTTAGAGTTTAGAGGACAAAATGACATCCATTGTGCATGATTTGCATATTAGCCTAAGAAATTTTATGATGCCTTGTTTCTATAGCTCTATCTTCCTCTTACAAAAGAGGCATTTTGACCAGCCACATTATTCCAGTTTCAAATATGAGCATTTGTGTCACGCAAGATTACTGAGTAATGCTTGGTAAAACACCTCTTCCCTAAATGTCTGTGTTCTTC
The DNA here is from genome assembly GCA_004026805.1 of Lasiurus borealis. Lineage (NCBI taxonomy): Eukaryota > Metazoa > Chordata > Mammalia > Chiroptera > Vespertilionidae > Lasiurus > Lasiurus borealis. Next base: position 19,125 of record PVJN01023012.1, on the reverse strand, counting down.
TCCAGGACCCTGTCAATCTGTTACCTAAGATAGCATCATGCATTTGCCTTAACTAGCCTTTCTTTGACAGTGGCTAAAGGTGTGACATAACACATTTAAGTGACAAGAAGATAACTTTTTTGCAATGATTACAATTTTCTTCCATATTGTATGTACCAATACAGTGATTAACAGACAGAGATAAATAAGTAGACATGCAGCCATAATCACAGAGAAGAGAATAGAAGTGGGCATTTATGTAAGTTTTCTATGTTTCAAAAACCAAAACTGATAGACTAAGAATTAAATGTTTTAGTGAAAAAGGGAAATTGAAGGAAATCAAGATCTAAAATTTACAGATAAAAAAATGAGAAATCAAATAATTAGGAGATAATTTAGTCATATTCACAAAAACTATGACAGGAAACAAGAGATCACTTCTACTGCAAAGTGTTTCATATTTAAATAAAAGAGCCCTTCACTGGCACACTTAAAAAGAAAGTTCTTCAAGGAAATCTACCTCGACTTATTTCAGATAACCCTTAAACCTAAGACTTTCCCACAAAAACTCCATGCACAGTCACACACACACACACACACACACACACACACACACACACACTAATGTTACTGATGTAAAAAAGTGAAAACCAAAGGTAAATTTAAGAAATTACATTTAAAAACAACAAATATGAAAATCCATTTGACAGAGAGAGTGAACCTCATTTAGCATATCCCAACTAACAACTGTGCATATTTATATTCCCAGGACAAACATCAATTACCCCTTATTTAGGTTTCATCCTTATGCTACAAGACTTTGCACCACTTATACTAAAATGCCAAACTTATAAATGAGTGATAAAATTTATTTTCATAACATTAGGTTATGCCCTAACTGGTTTTCTCAGTGAGATAGAGTGTTGACCTGCAGACTGAAGGGTCCCAAGTTTGATTCTGGCCAAGGGCACATGCTCGGATTTTGAGCTAGATCCCCAGTAGGGAGCATGCAGGAGGCAGCCAATCAATGATTCTCTCTTATTAATGTCTCTCTCTCTCTCTCTCTCTCTCTCTCTCCTCTCTCTCTCTCTCTCTCTCTCTCTCTCTCTCTCTCCTTACCTCTCTGAAATCAATAAGACATACATTTAAAAAAACAAAACAAAACATCAGGTTGTTGCAAAGAAATTGATCTGTTTGCAAAAGTATTTCAGCATAAGTCTTTTTTTGCATTAGCTTATGTGAGATTTTGCAGTCAAGAAACACAAAGATATCGGTCTGCAAATCCTACAAAACCAACAGGTGGTCCGATTTTGCAAATAAAACTTCAATGGAAGATAACCATGCCCGTTTTTGAAAATCGGGCTATGACTACTTTCATGCTTCCAAAGGTAGAGTTGAGCAATCATTACAGACCATCTCTGCCCTTTGAAAACATGACTAAGCTACACTCAACTAAACCAAGCTGCAGAGCATTACAAAAATGCACATACAGTTCACTGTGCATGTTATAAATCATTCCCATTTAAATCTGGTTTGGGAACTTTCCATCCAATTTCAGATAACCCTTAAACCCAAGACTTTCCCACAAAATCTCCTGATAACCACTTCCACAATTGATGTCTTTTACCAGATAAAGCACCATATTTACTGCATTTTTTTTTGCACACGCACACATTCACACATACATTGTCACTGATAAAATTTTTGAGTGTCATGCCACCAAAATAGAATAACTAAAGGAAGAAATGTAGGATAAGTGATATTTAAAATTTGGATGAACAGCATATAGACTTTTAGTATAAGTATTCAGATGAATAGCATATATATTATTTTAAATTTTTAAATTTTATTAATGTATTACATGTGTACGTATCTTCCCATTCCCCCCCCCATTCCCATGCATGCCCTAAACCCCAAGTGCCTTATATCCATTGGTTATGCTTATATGCATGCATACAAGTCCTTCGGTTGATCTCTTATCTACTCCACCTCTCCCTAACCTTCACATTGTAGTTTGACAGTATGTTTGATGTTTACTGCCTCTGTATCTATCTTTTTGTTCATCAGTTTATAATGTCTTTATTATCCATAAGTGAGTGAGATCATATGGTATTTTTCTTTCATTGACAGGCTTATTTCATTTAGCATAATGCTCTCCAGTTTCATCCAGGTTGCTGCAAATGGTAAGAATTCCTTCTTTTTTAAGGCAGCATAGTATATTCCATTGTGTAGATATACCATAGTTTTATGATCCACTCATGTGCTGAGGGACACCTAGGCTGTTTTCAAATTGTAGCTATTGTAAATTGTGCTGCTATGAACATAGGGGTGCATAAATCTTTTCAGATTGGTGTTTCTAGTTTCTACAGATATATTACTAGGAGCGAGATTACTGGGTCAAATGGGAGATCCATTTTTAGTTTTTTGAGAAAACTCCATACTATCCTCCACAGTGGCTGCACCAGTCTGCATTCCCACCAGCAATGTACGAGGGTTCCTTTTTCTCCGCATCCTCGCCAACACTTAATGTTTGTTGATTTGTTGATGATTGCCATTCTGACGGTGTAAGATGGTATCGCATTGTTTTGGTTTGTATCTCTCGGATAATTAATGACTTTGAGCATGTTTCATGTGTCTCTTGGCCTTCCTTCTGTCTTCTTTTGTAAAGATTCTATCTAGGTACATTGCCCATTTTTTTTTATTGGATCATTTATCTTCCTTTTATTCACTTGTATAAGTTGCCTGTAGATGTTGGAGATTAAACCTTTATCAGTGATAATATTTGCAAATATGTTCTCCCTTAATGGAACTAATGGGCTTTCTTGTTGTTTTGTTGATGGTTTCTTTTGCTGTGAAAAAGCTTTTTATTTTGATGTAGTCCCGTTTGTTTACTTTTTCTTTAGCTTCCATTGTCCTAGGACCAGTATCAGTGAAGAAGTTCCTTCGGCATATGTCTGAGATTTTGCTGCCTGTGGATTCCTCTAGTATTTTTATGGTTTCCAGTCTTATGTTTAAGTCCTGTATCCATTTGGAGTTTATATTTATGTATGGTATAAGTAGGTGGTCTAATTTCATTTTTTTGCATGTATCTATCCAATTTTCCCAACACCATGTATTGAAGAGACGGTCTTGACTCCATTGTATGGTTCATGCCTCCTTTGTAAAATATTAATTAACATATACATTTTTAGTATAAATATGTCCTAAATATTGCAGGTCATTCATTATACCCACCCTCCCAATCTCCCTTTTCATCATATCTACAAAAAGGAAAATTAAGAGGGAATACTCTGCTGCTTTAAGTCATTTCATTTTTACATTCACTTTACTTTTAACTGAATTCACTTCTGGCAGACTATTAGCTCTATAACTGAGGCTTCTGTTTTTCTACCACATTACCCTAAAAGTGGGAAAAAAGCAAAGATTTTACCAGTGGCTTACTGAAACAGCTCTGAATAGGCCCAAATGTGATTAATCTTTAATCTCTTTGGTGTAGGGATCGTGTTATTTAGCTCTGGCCCTCTATCTTTTGCCAACAAGCAGGTACTATACAGCCATTATAGTCACAGAACAATGGCTATTTATCTTGGGTAACCCTGCAACACCTGGCTTGGCTGACTGGCTCAATATACGCGGCCAAGTCTAAAACAGAACTCTCAGCTTTCTATCTACCTTTTCTTTTTTTCTCTACAACACTCAGCTCTATTACTTCCTTCTGTTAAGTGACATTTAAGAAATAGTTTGTCAACGGACAGTAACACAATCAAGTCATCATATCCTTTGCTAATTATATTTTAGTTCACCAAAAGTTTTTTCTCTAACTTAGTGAACAGGAGCAAACCAAGGCCAAAGTTGCGCAGACTCCTGTACTGTGGAGTTATTGTTTCCACATTAATATTTCCTTTTCCCTTCAGAGGTCACTTTTCCTAAACGTCCTACTCCTTCGTATCTGCCTTACTTAGGAATCCGTGTGACAAACTCCTTTACCTAAAGCATAAAATTTTGCCAGGGTTAAAGTTGGTTATCCTTCCTAGGAATATTTGCATGTCCATTAAAAAAAATATTTTTTTGGAGATTTCACTCATCAGCAAATTGGGAGATTCGCGTTTCCAAGGTCTTTCTGGCACTCTGAAATGATGATACATACATAGACAACAATTTATTATACTTTTAAGTTCATGTCCAAACTGGAAACACTTGATGAAATCATGTTTTCTACTGAGATAACCAGGGCTATTAAAAGGAAAGCTCAAGAATAAACTTTATTAACAAGTTGATATCTAATTGCATATATAAGTGTTATATATCACACAGTTAAATAATTCTTAGGCATTTATGAAGTATTTACTTGGTTGATGTTTTAATAACTTTATCTTTTAATTAGAAAAAGGGAGTCTCTCTGAGCAGTTTAATAACTAAATATAAAAGATGCATTTGTGAGCTGAGTAAATATCAGCTAAGAGGCAGGGAACTGAAACTGCTATAATCTTGAGGTAAATCACTGCTCCTCCAGCTTGGACCTTTTTGGTTACATTAGTGTTTATCCATATCTACTCAATATGCTGGCTACTAAAATATTTAACTGCTTTCCTGTAGGAATTGGGTTAGAATAAATTGATATATAATATTAAATTGCAGGAATTTATCAACTTATATTCCTATTATTTTCCCACATTCATTTCTTCTTAGAAAAATTAAACAATTGAGATCTTAATGATGTTCTTTAAGTGCCTAAAATTTTAGTGTCAATGAATGAGAATGTACTTAAAATTTAAGATTAAATTTGTGACCTTAACATTTAATGTGACAAATTTATAAAGTTAGTTCATACACAAGAGAACATGAGCTAAATAAGGTAAACTAAAATTTACTTTTATGATGTAAATTCATCCATTCAGTTTAGTAGTACACATGTATAAATAACCAAAATATGAGGCACTGTATCTTATTTTCCTCCATCATATTTTTCAATAACTATCATATTATTTTATTTCTATATTGTTTACTACTGTCCCACCAACTAGAATATACATTATAACAAAGCACAGAAAAATATCTAAATAGATATCATTAAACATTCGTTAACTAAATAATAATTTAATACAAAAGTAATTTAAAAGGCAATATCTGTACAGAAATATTTTTATTTTAGAAGCACATTTAGAAAATGTGAGTACAGATTTTTTTTTCTTGTTTCCCTTTATACGTAATAAAACATAAAGAAAATAATGTACTCTTGAAATCTTGGTGTTGTGTTTAATAGTTAAAAGAACTAAAAAAAAAATACCATCAGTTGTCAAAACCATTAATATGTTTTTGAACAAATACCTTTTTGGTGACATTTACATGCATTAATTCCTTTTAAGAAACTGTGATAAATATAAGAAAAAAATCTAAAATATAATTGAAATTCTGATATCCTAGTGTTATGTAATAACTTTACAATTTTACTATTTCAAAGAAAATATATAGAGATAACAGGGTTTAGGAAAGGAAATGCATGCTTCAAAGTTTAAAATATATTTCCTACATTAATTAAAATTAATTTTACTGGAGGAGGGTATAGAGGAGATAAATGGTGATGGAAGGAGAATTGATTGGGAGTGATGAACATACAATACACAGATGATATAAGAGTAAATAAAACAAAATTAATGTTAGTAATATTAGGTAACCTAAAAAAATTGTGTTGAATAATTTGATAAAGTAAATTCAGTTTCTTGAGAAGAAAGCATTTTATATAAATATAATTTAAATGTTAAAATAAATTGGTATCTAAGACTAAATTTCAGGAATTTTATCAACGTCTATTACTATTATTTTTCCAATTCATTTCTTCTAAGATAATTTATTATTTGAAAGCTAACAAGAATATTTTAAATTGTACTTATATCTTAAAAAGATATAAGTGATATTTCTGGAGGTGATATTTCTGGTCTTATAATTATTCATCCTTTTGACATAACAATTCCTAATAAGTATTTTCCTTATTACTTTATTAATCTTGATTATCAAAGTAATTCATTAGGTCAAAGTAAGAATATAACAAAAATTGAATAATTATAGGTAAACTCATGATATTTGACAATTGTTTCATCATATTGTTAGTAGTTAAACAATAATACTTATTTATATTTATGGACATATCCAATTACTTAATTTTACTTTTCAAGGGAAGAAATACAAATCAATCAGCAGCAGTCTAAAATGATAGTGGAAAGTATCCCATCCTAACATATAAAAACCCGGGGTCCATAAGATGTAAAACGACTGAAGACTCAACCAACTGGAAGTCATTGCTAGGTTGTTGTGGTGACGCAGCATTAACTGCGGCAGCTGTGGGAGCCCAGACCCAGCACTAACTGGCAAAGGATCTGGGGATAAGACCCAACGAGAGAGAGGCCTAGAGACAGAAGCAGGGTCCTATCCTTAGCCTCTGTTGCAGCTGCTGATCAGCACTTGCCTCTCTCTTACACTGCGGGCCTGGCCAGCTGCAACACCTCTCTTTCTCTCGGTCCTCCACTGAGGCTGCTGATCAGTGCTGCCTGTCTGATCAAGCCCATTGATAGGCCCAGATATGCTGACTGGCATAGAAACCAACCAAAGAACCAAATTGGGGTGAACTGCTAAGGCAGAATCTAAGGTAGGGGCTGAGGAAGGGTTTTAAGGGAAACAACTACTTGGTGTACAGTGTAAGAAATGAGTTCAATATTTTAATTATTGGTTTGGCAGTATAGTTCATAAGGCTGGCTATCAATCCAGTTACAGAGATTATGTATATTTGTCTAACAAGACCATCTCCTGCTGATGAAAAAGGCTCCCACCCACCAATTAAGCAAACCTATCCTATCTTTCCTAACAATAGAAAAACATGTAAATTGACCATACCTCTGCTAAACACACAGCCAATCAGAGTATGTAAATTAACCCAATAAAGATGGCAGTTAATTTACATACATACCTGGGTCCCAGGAACCTACTCGGCACTCAAGTCACTCCCAGATGGAACATCCCGTGGAGGCTTTAGGCTTAAGGGATTGGGATACCTACTTCCCAAGCCTAAAGCCTGGGGTGGAGGCTGTAGGCTTGGAATCGGAGGGAAGGGGGGAAAATATCAATGGAAACATATCCTCAAGTGAGGATAAAAGGAAAAATAAAGAAAGAAATGTCATATCCTAAGAAAGGAACATCTTAAAAATGCCTAAAGAGAATTGTCACTTTTTCATAGTGAAGGGATTGGAGTCCATGTTGATAAAAATACCTTGGCGGCTGTGGTGACTGGCAGGGCTGCAGTAGCAAGGTGATGGGGCTGGCGCCTTCCCCTGATCGGCCCGATCACCTCCTGCAAAGGGAGGCCAGACTGCTCCAACAGGAAGCGGGCCTAAGCCATCAGTAGGACAACCCCTAAGGGCTCCCAGTATGTGAGAGGGGGCAGGCTGGGCTGGGGATCCCTCCCCAGTGCACAAAACTTGTGCACTGGGACCCTATTATAATATATCTATTCTAAGAAAAGGATGATATGCTTATTAATGGGTTATCCAAGCATCTTCCAGATGTCTGACTTTCTTCCAGACAAAGCCATGTTGTGGGGGGCAATGCAGAGGCTGATAGGTGTGATCAGGCCAGCAGGAGAGAACAATTGGGAGTGAGATGAGGCTGACAGAAGAGGGCAGTAAGGGGCAATCAGGCAGGCAGGCAAAGGTGGCCAGGGCTGATCAGGCAGGCAGGCAGAGAGGTTAGAGGCAATCAGGCAGGCAGAGTGCTTAGAGGCAATCAAGCAGGTAAGCAAAGGCTGTTAGGGGGTGATTAGACAGGCAGACAGAGAGATTAGGAGTGATCAGGCAGGCAGCTACAGGGGTTAGGGGTAATCAGGCAGGCAAGTGAGTGCTTAGGGGATAGCGGTTCCAGATTGCAAGAGGAATGTCGAACCACTGGTTTAGGCTCAATCCCACGGGGCCTAAACCAGCAGTTGAACATCCCCAAGGGGTCCCCAGTAGGAGAAGGTGCAGGTTGGGCTGAGGGAATACCCACCCTGTGCATGAATTTCATGCACTGGGCCACTAGTATATAATGATAAAAAGAATGAACTCCGATGCAATCTATTTTTAGACAGTTATTATCTACCAACATGTTAACTTACTGACAAAGCATCCTGAGAAATCTGTAGCACAAAGACATTTCATGGTATTTGAAGAACTCCAAAAAGACTGAAACTTGAAATTTAATTCTTTATTTGCAAGAGGCCTTTAAAAACAATGTTGTTGTTTTTCATTTCTTTATGGAGATTAGGAAACCCAAGCCAAAAACACAGGCCAAAAATCTGCATACATATATATGATTCTATACAGAAACTGAAGGCCTTTAGGAATAACTAAGAAACTGCAACCTTATCCAATCCCATTCTATATTAAAAGGGCTAATATGGAAATCGACCAAACAGTGGAACAACTGGTTGCTATGATGCACACTGACCACCAGGGGGAAGATGCTCAATGTAGGACATGCTCACTGGTGGTCAGTACACTCCCACTGGGGGAGCACTGCTCAGAGAGAAGCTCTAAGCCAGGCTCTCAGCTGGCGAGTGCAGTGGCAGTGCCTGGAGCCTCTCCCGCCATCATGGCAGCACTAAGGATGTCAGTTGGACATCCCAAGAGCTCCAGGTCTGGGAGAGGGTGCACGCCAGGCTGAAGGAGCCATCCCCGCCCCCGCGTGCACAATGTTGTGCACTAAACCTCTAGCCATTTTATAAGTCAGTAAAATAAGAAATGTTAAATGACTTTCCTAAAATTCATACATATAGTAGCAGACCTTAACAGGGAACACATGAATCTTAATTGCCAGTTCAGGTCTCATTCTATAATAATATACTGAATCTGATATGTCATAAAGACAAGAAACAAGTCAGAAGGGATTAAAAATGTAAATCAAAGCCCTATTAATTGGACTGAATTCCCATTATTCAACATTATGTAATTTGCATTATAACAGAGGTTTTCAAACTAAGCTACTGCAGAACAAGACTGTTACAAGATTTAAATTCAGAATTCTGCTATCAGAACAGTATTCACCAAAAAGAATGAGCTAATGAATAGAATTTTTTTTAATGTTAAATTTGTCTCAAATATTTTCTTAATGCATGAGATGGTGATTTAATTAAAAACATATATTTTACTACTTTATGTTTAATCATCAATTACCCATAAGCTCCAAATTAAAAACCATGACTACCAGGGGCCAGACTTAGTTGAGAATGACTACAGAATCTTTTTGTAAAGTAGCTTGTTTAACTACTAAATAATCCTATTTTATATTTTAAAAATAATTATCAAATTGGGCAATTATATATTTTCCTATTGTGCTTTAATAAAGGGATACTGTAAAAAATACAATAAAATAAAAACAGCCTAGCCAGTAGGGCTCAGTGGTTGAGCACCCACCCATGAATCAAGAGGTCACCTGATGTATTCCAGACCAGGGCACATGCCCCAGGTTTCAGGCTTGATCCCCAGAAGAGGGAGTGCAGGAGGCAGTGGATGGTTGTTTCTCTCTGATAGTTGTTTCTATCTCTCTGTCCCTCACTCTTCCTCTATCTCTAACATCATGTGTGTGTGTGTGTGTGTGTGTGTGTATGTGTGTGTGATTGATTATATATATGTTTCATATATATACACACACACACACACACACACACACACATACACACACACAGCCATGGAACAGCAATCTGAAAAATATTTAAGGACAAAGGGAATACCATAGACAGTGGTCGACAAATTGTGGCTCACGAGCCACATGCGGCTCTTTGGCCCCTTGAGCGTGAATCTTCCAAAAAATACCACATAAGGGCATGCAATTACAGTGTGATTGAAACTTTGTGGTCCATACACAGAAGTCGGTTTGGGGCTCTCAAAAGAAATTTCAATACTTGTACTGTTGATATTTGGCTCTGTTGACTAATGACTTTGCTGACCACTGCCATATAGGATATATAAATTTAAGTAAAAAACAAACAAAAAAATGTTCATGATTTCTATCGCATAAAAACTACATATTGAAAAAAAATTATAGTACATATTTTTTCAAAAAATAAAAATATATATAAATAAATGACATTCATTGGTAGACAACCATCAAAATTATATTTAGAAGATAAGTATATTTTTATTGATTTCAGCAGGTAGAAGAGTGAAAGGGAGGGAAGAAGGGAGGGAGGGAGGGAGGGAGGGAGGGAGGGAGGGAGGGAGGGGATAACTTTGATGTGAGAGAGAAGCATCAACACCAGGGATAAAACCTGAAACTTGGGTATGTACCCTGACTAGAAATTAAACCAACTACCATTGGGTGCATGGGATGACACTCTAACCATTTAGCTAAATCAGGCAGGGCTAGCATTTGTTTTATAATTTTTCATTCAAATATCTTGTTTGTCTTATTATTACATATACGTAGAACTAATAAACTCTTAATACCTATGGAATATTGTTTTTCTTTTGTTGGACAAACCACTATATATACTGATTAAATGTGTGTTATGTCTCATTCTGAAATAATATTATTCAATTTCAAATATTTTGAGGTAAAATAATACATTTCTTTAAGTAAAATAAGTCTATTATCTAGAAATATGTTTTCCTTCATTCAAAATCAAGTAAAGAATAAAACAGAGTGAAATGGCTTGATGGAATCAAATAGAATGAAATGAATAGAATATAGCAGGGTAGGATGGCACAGTATAGAATAGATTAGAATAGCATTATTGAATAGTTGTAGACTATTTTTTATAAAGACATGAGTAAGAATAGGGTTATAGTTGTGAATACACAAAACACAGAGTTAATAAAGGCATTATAACAATCATAACCTGTGGAAAAGCCAAGATACCTGCATAGGTAAACACTTAAATTGCTGCCTCACACAATATCAAAACTACAACAAAAAGGCAAAATGGACATCATCCAAAACCACAGGAAGGCTGGCTGAGTGGAAATTCTACAACAAGAAGGAAGGAGAGAAGCACATTGAGGCGTGGAGGAGCTGCGGGAGGCGGAGGTGCTGAGATGCGCACAAGAGGAGAAGACTGGCAACTGGTGCACAGCTGGCTTTCTTGGGCAGGAGAGAGAAAAAGCTCCTGGCTGCACTGGACTCTAATTCCAGGTGAGACTCTGGGGACTTGGACTCATTCAGGGAGAAAAGCGACTGTCAGGAAAAAGAAAAGCACACTGAGACGCAGGAACTCCAGAAGGCAGAAGTACTAAGGCAGGAGCAAAGAGGGTGGGCAACTGGGTGAGCAGCTGGCTTTCTCAAGGGGGATGGAGTTGGAGACTCCTCACTGCAGTGAACTCCAGGTCTGGGTGAGACTTTGAGGGCCCGGGCTCATTCAGGAAGAAACTGGACTGTCAGGCAGCGGGCAAAACACAAGAGTGGCTTTCTCTCAGAGGTGCTTGCAGCAATTACCATGGGACACTGAGACATAGGGCCCTATTAGGGCAGGGCTGATGGAAAACCAAGGTTGTCTGCTCTGCCCTGAGACTCTGCCCCATCCAAGCTAAGAACAGAGGCTTTCCAAATATTGTCTCATAAAGGTGTCTCCAGCACAGAAGTTCTCCCAGCATTGACACAGCTGATCCTCATGGCCAATTGGCCTGGAGGTCAATTCCTCCCAGTGATACCAACAACATTCAAGGCTTAACTACAATAAGACTGTGCACACAGCCGTAAAGGGGTGCACCAAGAGTGTGCACCTCAGGTAACTGGGGAAGCTGACCCACTGAGCCCTTTAGGACACCTAAAGCCACTCTTTGAATTCAGGGAAGCAGCCAAAATGCAGAGATAAAGAAACAGTTCACAAATGAAAGAAATGGAGGAAAGCAAATGACTAGAAATAGAGTTCAAAACCACGGTTATAAGGTTTTTTAAGAATTTCCAAGAAAAGATGGATAAATTTAGCGAGACCTAAGAAGAGATGAAAAAGGACCAACTAGAAATTAAACATACATTGGCTAAAATAAAAAATATTATACTGAGATTTAACAGCAGCCTAGAGAAACAAAAGAATCAAGTCAAAGATTTGAAATACAAAGAAGCAGAAAACACCATTGGAAAAGCAAAAAGAATCCAAAAATATGAAAACAGTGTAAGGAGATTATTATGGGAGTAACAGAAGAAAAGAGAGAGCAAGAAACTGAAAACCTATTGGAAGAAACAATAACCAAAAACTTCCCCACTTGGTGAAAGAAATAGCCGGGCAAGGCCAGAAAGCACACAGGAAGCACACAGAACCCTAAACAAAAGGAATCCAAAGAGGACAACACCAAGACACATCATATATAAAATGCCAAGAGCAAAAGACAAAAAGAGAATATTAAAAGCAGCAAGAAAAAAACAGTTAGCTACAAGGGAGCACCCATATGACTGCCAACTGATTTCTCAACAGAAACGATGCAGACCAGACGGAGGTGGCAAGAAATATTCAAAGTGATGAATAGCAAGAACATACAACCAAGATTACTCTACCCAGCACAACTATCATTCATAGTTGAAGGGCAGATAAAGAGCTTCACAGATAAGAAAAATCTAAAGGAGTCCATCACCACCAAACCAGTATTATGTGAAATGCTGAAAGGTATTCTTTAAGAAGAGGAAGAAGAAGAAAAAGTTAAAGATAAAAATTATGAACAACAAATACATATCTATTAATAAGTGAACCTAAAAATCAAGTGAATTAAAAATCTGATGAACAGAATAAACTGGTGAATATAATAAAATCAGAGGCATAGAAAGGGAGTTAACTGACAAGTCTCAGGGAGAAAGGGGTGTGAGGGGTGTGGAAAGTGACTGGATAAAAATGGTACACCTATGGATGAGGATGGAGTGGGGGTGAAGATAAGGACAGAGGGTAGGGTGGAAACCAGATAGAGGAGAGCTATGAAAAAAAAAGAAGAGGAACAACTGTAATAATCTAAACAATAAAGATTTATTTAAAAAAAGAATAATCATAACCTGCATGTTTTTTTCCATACAAACAACTATAAATGTACTATTGTCCAGTCCTGTAGATAATTATCTATTTCCCCCAATCAAATATATACTCCAAAAGGTTTTGTTCATACCTACATCCTGAGTGCTTAGCACATAGCTGATGCTCAGTAAATTTGTTGAATACATTAATATTCAGAATACTGTGGTCTTAGCACCAAATCGTAAGATACAGATAAGCTCCTACCAATTTTTTACTTTTTTAGTTACAACTGCCCTCATTATAACACTTGCCATAAGAGTATATTTTCAGCTTTGAAAATATTCCAAAGTTACAATTAATTATCCTTTTTCACTTTTAATAATACTGCTTTGATGCTTTTCCCACTATGCTGTCCACTTCTCCAGTCTCCATTTGATCTTCTTTTTGCTTCAAGAGTCATCATTAATTAGAAAGTAATCCTCTTTGAAGTGTTCCAAATCTAAAGAAAAACTTTTCTCCACACCACCACCACTGCTTTGGAGTGGTTGCTTTTAGGTATACAAAAGGAAAAATAACTAAAAACATTGTTCAAGATTTTAAAATGTTTTTAAGAGTCATTTTTCTTTAAATAACATTTAAAATGTATTACTAGTCACAAAATAAAATTTATTTACTATATACCATCGTGACTGAATGAGGATTTCCAATGGGAAATGAATTCATGTCTCCTAGTCAAGTGATCTCTAAACAAAAAAATTTCAAAGATAGATAATTCTCCCACTTTCAGATTAAGAGGGGAAAAAAATCTTCCATTCTGACCCATCATATACTTGTATAAGTGTTTATTTTGTGACTTTAAATGTATTTGTATCTGACTCTACCTAGAAAAAAAAAAGATTATATATTCAAAAAGCCCACTTGTTGAGCCAAATTCTTTCTAACTATATGCAAAATAAGGTAGTCTAAATCTCAGAAGCAGCTCACTGTTCTAAATACTTGAATTATTCATATAACTACCAAGGGTTATAAATCAAGCTCTTCACACTCCAGTACACTGTAATAATACATCATACCTTTCACACACACACACAAACAAAAGAACACATACTATTTGCATATAGTCTCCTTGTTTTGTTACAAAAATAAATTTTTATTTTGAAGTAAATTTAAAATGCAAAATATTTGTGTCTTTTTAAAAGATATCTGAAAATTATCCATAAAATATGTAGAAATAGAAAACAACTCAAGCACTTTTTTAAAAAGCACTTATTTTCCTAAGAACATCTATTTTTTAAAATATGTTTATGGATTTCAGAGAGGGAGAGAGAGCGACATCAATGATGAGAAACTATCATTGATCGGCTGCCTCCTGCACGACCCCCACTGGGGATTGAGCCCACAACCCAAGCATGTACCCTAACAGGGAATCGGACCTTGATCTCATATGTTGACACTCAACTACTGAACCACACTGGCTGGGCCCTAAGTATATCTCATATTACTTTTCCCTCTTCCTCTCTTAGGGAAACCTGAATTCAGAGAGTAGAAGTACAAATTTTCTTAGCTTCTTTTCTAAGGTCACTAAGTTAAGATTTACCTTAGTCATGGGAGCTGCTTAATTAAAACCTCAGACTATTCAGAGAGGCTGAAAGACCAATTCAACAATAGGCAATCATGAGAGCTGAAACCTTCTTTTCTGCCAGGCACTGGACTGAACACTTTATATATGTTACATCATTTAATATTCACACTAACCTTAGAAAGTAAGAATTCTTAGTATCCCTAATCTGAATGCAAATAAACTGAGGAACAGGGGATATATTGACATGGCCAAGGCCAATCAGCAAGTAGATGCCAATGTCACAATTGGAAACCTGAGTGTTCCATATACATACTCTTTACCATTATATTTTAATTCTCTATTATAAGTTTTCTTACAAATTATATATTAGAGTAAACTCATATTGTCCTGCATACTCAGCTCCTTTTTAAGAATAACTTGTATTTTAATATCCCTCCACAGAAATTGAAATTTGACATTATCTACACATGGGCTTTCAGGTCTTTTCATGGCAAACTACTTCTTCCCAGAAAAATGTAAGAATATTTGATTTTTCATACCACAAGCTTCAAAAAACTCCAAGGTCTACATATCGGATGCTATTCTAAAATGATCAATAAGGTACAGGAGGTAAGCTATTACTATTGTTAAAAGTGAATTTAAATCCTGAAAGTAATTTTTCAATCAAGCCTTTATTATGTCAAATCACATAATTGTTCATTAAAGTATTTTATTAAAAACTGTAAGCATTAATAACTTTGTATTTCTAATCAAAATATTAGCTAACATGCCTGGTATAGCTCAGTGGCTAAGCATCAACCAGGAGGTCACAATTCAATTCCCAGTCAGGGTACATGCTGGGGTTGTAGGCTCGATCCCAAGTGGGGAGCATGCATGGGGCAGCTGACCAATGTTTCTGTCTCTCTCATTGGTGGTGTTTCTATCATTCTTTCCCTCTTCCTTCCTCTCTGAAACCAATCAAAATATATTTTTCAAAACTATTTAAATAAAATTATTAGCTATCATGATTATACACACACACACAGCTATATTTGTATAAGAATAATTGGCAATTCAGAATAAATATAGTATAAATTTGTGGCTTTGTTTTTTGGCGAACCTATGGAAAACAGAAAGACATTATAAGGTTACTAGAGGCCCAGAGCATGAAATCATGCACAGTTAGGGTCCCTAGCCCTACCCTGCAATCAGGCCCATCTTCTGCCTGCTCTCCAGTCCCTGGTACCACCCCACCACCTCCAACAGCCACCCAGTTACCCTCACTGGCCCTCATCCTGCCCCACCACCTTCACCAGACACCATGTTCCCCTCGCTGGCACCCAGTCCCGCCCCACTGCCACCACCAGCCAGCCAGTTTCCCTCGCCAATCCTGGGTCCCACCACACCAACACCGCCAGCCACCCGGTTCCCCTCACCAGCCCTCATCCCACCCCACCTTCACCACCAACCACCCAGTTCCCCTTGCAGGCCCCCCACCTCATAGAGACTGGTTGAGCAGTCATTCCAATTGTTAGGCTTATGGTCTCTGGCCTTTTATTTTATAGGATAACCAGCCATAAACCCACAGAGGTAGCTAAGGGGCTGCCATTCACAACTGGAATTGGGTGCGCATGCAGGCTTGGAAGGAATGGAACCACCTGCCAGTATATGTGATCTTCAAAACAGATCAGTGCATTTATGTTTTAGATTTTCAATTTTAAAATACATCTCATCTATATTTTCTATTTTTGATATTTTATTACAAAATAACATTCATAGAAAGAAGCCTCTGTCTTTATCTAGCCTTACACTCCAAAACTCACTAAGAGACGGGGAAAAAAAGCAATGATAACAATATTCCAATCATAAGCTTTTTCCTTATATCTACCAAGAGTTCTGACTTCTAGCAGGGGAACAGAGGAAAAAGGGTTAAAAATAAAATTTTACAAATAGAAATCTAGCATTCATATAAACTCATAGTACAGTATATATGTGATACATATTATAAATTGTAAACAGAATGATGAAATGTCTTAGAATAGTTATTTTAAAAGAAACTGAAAGATGAGTGTAAAGTCAAGCCATAGTCTTTAATATAAAAATACCCATGGAATTATTACATAATTGCCATTGAATAACACTTAGACAGAACATACCTGTGATAGAGAATTCAATTATATTACCTACTGCTATTGTCTTCTGTATATTACTAGATAATTATCAGACCCAACTATTCAGGGCTGCTACTAGCCAATGGGATAACTTTATGCAAATTCATGTGGAAAAGATCCCTGCTTTGTACTAACATTGAGCACATACTAGAGCACATGCTTTGAGAAGTTACAGCAGAGTCTGGGTTTTGGCTTTATTTGGCTCCTTGTTTTGTATAGCAAACAACTTTTCATCTATACATTTCAATTGTGTGAATGCTACAAAGCAATGCACATGAAAAAGTTGTCCAAAAATATCATAAATTAAATATTTGCTTTATAGGCTTTGAAATTATACACCTATGAGCAAAATCAAATAGAACAGCAGCGGAGAGAAAAACTCAAAAAGAAAATTATTCTGTAGAGACTTTTAAATCCCTTGTTTTTGTCTCATTTTAGGAAAAGTAGAGGCAACTTATCATTCCATACTCGATTATTCTTAGTAAACTATGCACTCTACCGAGTATTATTACTGGTGGTCAAAAACTAGGAAATTATTTTTCTTACATGTAGATTTTTACCTGGTCTGATACATTCAACAAAATCTTTTCAAATTCTCAAAGTGACTGATCAAGGTTTCTTACTAAATATTTACCAAGAAGGCTAAGAATCTAGTTCTAATTACACACACACACACACACACACACACACACACACACACAGTGCACACTTCAATTTAAGTGATTTGTTAACTCATAAACCCGCAAATACCCTTAGCAGTCTGCAAAATAGATGTAGTGCCAACTTCAGTTTCCGTACACACAACAACACTACCAATTTTGCCCTTTAAGGCTGCTAATGATTTACATTTAAATAAAATTTCAACTTAATTAATTGAAGTCCACAGTATATAAGGTATAACACTCATCAAATGCTGAAAATGCTGAGAAGTGTTCTAAGCACTTCTTATATAAATTTTGTCATTTAAACCCCCCAAGCATGTATAAAATAAGTACTTTCATTATTTCCAAACAAAAGCATAGAGAAGTAAGGTAACTTGCCCTAAAGTCCCCCATACTCGAATGGACTGTATTCAAGTTAATATAGACTCATTCTTAACCGCTCTTAGAATTATTTCCCAAGCCTTTTATCTCTGATTATTGTCCCTATTTCCACTTATCTTACTTAGTTATTTTTTTTAGCTTTAAAACAGTAAACATATTTTTGTTTTGGCTTATGCTTACAAGAAATTAAATAAATACACACCTGGCAATTCATGGCCGCGAAGGAATCAGGGGGAGATTTTATCAGCACACCATTAGTGATATCAACCAATACGTATTACTGCGCTGTGGACGCCACTGAGCAAAATTCTGTGCATTTAACAAAAGCAAGATTGCCCTTGCCATGATATAAATCTTCAGTATGCTCATCTGTATTTTCCCCAGCTACCCCAGACAGGACAAACAGAAGATATCTTTTCAACAGGTGGAGCTACCAGCATTGAGTCTGTGTTAAGGACTAGGTTTCCTTCCAAGATCCAGAATACAAAACATTAAAGGAAATCTTACATAAAAGTATCACGTTTTAATAATTTGTACGTTGTCAAACTTATCTCACAGATTCAAGAAACCTAATCCAAAATGACTGTTCTAAGAATTCAGTGATTACTGAGGAAAAGGAAATTATGAAACCCGGTTCATGATAAGCTTATAACCATGGCACCACATGAGGCAACATAGATAACACTGGGTTGGTTGAAAGCCAATCATAAAAAAAAAGCAGGGTGACTGAATTGAGAAATAGTGACCCAAAGAATGTTTGTAATAAAACATTAAATTAAAAAAGTAAATAATATACAGAATGAAGAAACACACACACACACACACACACACACACAAACACACACACACCAAAAAGGTCCATTGCCAAAATAATATTCCTGGAATTTATAGGAAGATTAGGAAACCAGCAAACATCAGGGGATCCAGTCTTGCACAAACTAGAGTTAGGAAATTGAGAATTAATTCCTTTAGGACCCATTCCTTTATATCAGATAATGCTATCTGAATCTTTGTTACTTGGAATAGAGATATGCTCATAAGTAGGAGGTTACACAGTTACTATGATTGGTGAGTCTTGACAACTGCCCAAGCAAACTTGGACCACCCATCTTTTATTATCATCCAATTCTTACTCTTTTGTTGTAAGTGAAAAAAAACAATTAAAATGGGGAAAGGTTCAAACACTAATATTTTTTATGCTGATTTCTGTTTTTCCATTAATATCTAGCAGGCCCACCTCTCTATATATCCCCAAGGTGATGTATTGGACTTGGAGCTCCATATTCATAAACTGTGAGAGCGTTTCTCTAAAGAGAATGAACCCACATATTTTCTTAATTTACACAATTAAAACAGCTTAGCATCAGCAGACCTCTAACCAGAATCATGGTATTTCAGCCTCAGTGTTGATGT
>PVJN01023011.1:0-32733 GCA_004026805.1 Lasiurus borealis | reverse complement strand
CTTCTAAAAGAGTACCTTTCAGCATTTCATATAACACTGGTTTGGAGTTGATGAACTCCTTTAGCTTTTTCTTCTCTGTGAAGCTCTTTATCTGCCCTTCAATTCTGAATGATAGCTTTGCTGGATAGATTATTCTTGGTTGTAGGTTCTTGCTATTCATCACGTTGAATATTTCTTGCCACTCCCGTCTGGCCTGCATGGTTTCTGTTGAGAAATCAGCTGAGAGTCGTATGGGTGCTCCCTTGTAGGTAATGAACTGTTTTTCTCTTGCTTTTAATATTATCTTTGTCTTTTGCTCTTGGCATTTTAATTATGATGTGTCTTGGTGTGGTCCTCTTTGGATTCCTTTTGTTTAAGGTTCTGTGTGCTCTTCCTGGTCTTGTAAGTCTATTTCTTTTACCAGATGTGGGAAGTTTTCAGTCATTATTTCTTTAAATAGGTTTTCAGTATCTTGCTCTCTCTCTTCTTCTGGCACCCCCACAATTCTGATGTTGGTACGCTTGAAGCTGTCCCAGAGGCTCCTTACGTTATCTTCACGTTTTTGGATTCTTTTCTCTTCTTGCTTTTCCAGTTGAATGTTTTCTGCTTCTTTATATTTCAAATTTTTGACTTGATTCTTGCCATCCTCTAGTCTGCTGTTAGGACTCTGTATAATATTTTTTATTTCAGTCAGTGTCCTTTTTCATCTCCTTTTGGGTCTCACTAAATTTATCCAACTTTTCTAGCATATTCTTGAAAAACCTTATAAGCATGGTTTTGAACTCTATATCTAGTCATTAGTTTTCCTCCATTTCTTTTGTTTGTGATCCCTTCCCTTGCCTCGGCATTTTCACTATGCCAGGAAAACTTCTGTGTTGAATTCAGCCTTATGATACCAGACTTGCAACACCACAGAGCCTCTCTGTTGAGCTTGGGATGGGTGGAGTCTCAGGGCATAAGGGACTGCCTTGCCTTCCAGTCAGCCCCGCCCTCCACGGCCCCTGAGCCTCATGTGACTGGGTAATCGCTGGAGCGGTCCTTGTGCGCGTTCGCCCGAAGTGCCTCTAGACCACTGCCCCTCCGGCTCCCCTGCGCACCAGGACCACACAAGACTAGGGTTTCACCCAAAACAGGGGCTTAGTGGAGTTAAAAGTGGCACAGTTGGGAGGGTCTGTCTCCCGCCCAGTTGCGAAAGCCAGCAGCACAATCAGCAATCTGTCCTGTGCGCAGTGCAGTGCATGCAATCAGGCCTTTGATCTTTTGCAACTCCCCTAAATTTCCATGCACTTCTCCCTTTTCACAATCCAAACTCCCCCCTTATGAGTTTCGGCTGGATCTGGGGTTTAGTGTCGTAGGATAAGGGGTTCAATGCCTTTGAGAGTCTCCATTTCCCTCCTGCCAGAGAAAGCCAGCCAGGCACTCTGGCACCCGCGTCTCCGTACCTCAGCTTTTTGCAGCTCCTCTGGGTCTCTGTGAGCCCCTCTCTTTCCCTCTAGTTGTAGAACTTCCACTCAGCCAGCTTTCCTGTGGTTCTGGATGATGGCCGTTTGTTTTTTAGTTGTAGTTTTGAAATTGTTGTGCGAGGCAGCAGTGTAGGTGTTTCCCTATGCTGCCATCTTGGATTCTCGGAAAGTTCATCTTTTTTTAAAAAAAACCTCTCAAATAACAGTGCTTTATTATTTATTTATTAAAAATATATTTTTTATTTCAGAGAGGAAGGGAGAGGAAGAGAGAGAGAGAGAAACATCAATGATGAGCCCTAGCCAGTTTGGCTCAGTGGAAAGAGTTTCTACCTGGGGACTGAAGGGTCCTGGATTTGATTCTGGTCAAGGGTATGTACCTCAGTTGCAGGCTTGCTGCCTGTGGGAGGGCAACCAATAGATGTGTTTCTCTTGTGTCGATATTTCTCTCTCTCCCTCCCTTCCACTCTCTCTAAAAAAGAAAAAAAAATCAATGGAAAAATATCCTCAGGTGAGGAATAGCAACAACAACAAAAAGAAAGATCAATGATGAGAATCATTGATCAGCTGCCTCCTGCAGGCCCTGTACTGGGGATCGAGCCAGCAGCCCCAGGCTATGCCCTTGACAAGAATCAAACCTGGGTCCCTACAGTCCACAGGCCAACACTCCATCCCCTGAGCCAAACCAGCCAGGGCTCTGTTTCATTTTATATAGCAGTCCTTTACAAGCACACCTCAGAGATGTTGTGGGTTCAGTTTTAGACTACTGCAATAATTCACATTATAATGGTTTTGCTGAGGAGCCGGTCTTGCCTTCAATTTGTAGTAATACAACATCTGTGAAGTAAAATAAAGCTAAGCACAATAAAATGAAGTAGACCTGTATTTTAAAGGCCTTGACTATTTTATAAAGGAAAGGAACCCCATGAACATTCAGCTCTATTTTCACACAGGGAGCAGCCCTGCTGCACCTTATCCTCTTACCCTGGTTATATTTCTTTATAGCACTTGTTAGGCGGACAGGCCTGTCATGTCTATTTGCTTATTTTCTGTCTTCCCCACTAGAATATAGGCTCCATGGGGATGGGGTTGAGGTGAGGTGTGCCTTTTATAGTTCTATGGTTGAGTCCCTAAGACCTAGAACAGAATCAAACAGAGCAAGAACAGAGCAAGCACTAAACTCATAGCTGCTGAATGAAAGGCTCTCCCTCTATAAAACCACTAATCACCTCTAGGTCCAAGTGTATACTTTATTTATTTATTTATTTATAAAAATATATTTTATTGATTTCTTACAGAGAGGAAGAGAGAGGGATAGAGAGTTTGAAACATTGATGAGAGAGACATCGATCAGCTGCCTCCTGCATGCCCCCCCACTGGGGACGTGCCTGCAACCAGGATACATGCCCTTGACCAGAATTGAACCCGGGACCTTCCAGTCCACAGGCCAACGCTCTATCCACTGAGCCAAACCGGTTTCGGCTGTATACTTTTTTAAAGTTTAAAACCTGTTATTGCCGAGACCGGTTTCTTTCCTTTCTTTCCTTTGGCTCAGTGGATAGAGCATCGGCTTGCAGACTGAAAGGTCCCAGGTTCGATTCCGGTCGAGGGCATGTATCCTGGTGGCGGGCACATCTCCACAGTGGGGCGTGCAGGAGGCCGCTGATCGATGTCTCTTTCTCATCGATGTTTCTGACTTTCTATCTCTCTCTCTTCCTCTCTGTAAAAAATCAATAAAATATATTTAAAAAAAAACACGTTATTACTAGTATTTTTTATTACAAAAGCAAAAGATGTTGCTTTGAGTGTCATAGGTGCTATAGATTGGGTTTAAGATTTGGGCTAGAGAACAGTCATAATTGCCTGTGACTTGAATCCCAGTCCCTTTATCACCTGGTGTTACCTAAGTTTGGCAGTTCATAGCAGTGAAAAATCTTCTCTCTATAAGGTATTTTTTCTCAGAAGTTGGGTCACTTCCCAGAAAGTGCTGTCAGTTTCTGTATTTGGAGTTCTAGCCACTAGATCATTGATTCATCCTTTGATTTTCATTGAAGCATATTACACAAGTGTTTGCTAAGTCCCTTTTGCTGGGGATATTAAGACAATCAACATTGTCCCTGTGCTCAATAAGCTTTGGTTCCTTGGGGAGTTCAGACACCTCCATGACCAGTGTGTTCAGTAAGTCTCCTGTGAACTATGCAGAGCTCTACTTGAGCTCAGAGGACGGAGCACACACTTTGGGGCTTTAGTTAACAGGGAAAGCTTCCTGGAAGAGGTAGCATCTGAGTGGGACTTCAAAAGGCAGAGAGAAAGTTGGTCTGGCCAAACCTAGGGAGCAGCTGTGGTGCACAGGACAGTGGGAATTAATAAAAGGCCCAGAGAGGAAGAGGCTATAGAAGCTCTGTTCAGACCCAGATAGGCGAACTATAAGAAGCAGACTGCATAAATGTGTTGTAGTTGCTTTTGGAGGATTTTGAATGCTAGGCTTTGTAGTTTGTACTTTATCACATAGGCAACAGGATATCAAAACAAGTTTTAGAACCAGTGATGCTCTGTACAGTAGGATTTTAGAGATTAATTTGATGACTTTGTTGGCTGAAACAAATAGAAATTTGAGGAACAGATGTTTGGGAAGTGAGGGAAAGATAAATAGAAGACTTTGGACTGGGGCGATATAGGGGAAAACACTGGGAAATGGATTTTTTTTTTTGACAGGAAATATGTTGGAATGCTTGTGCATGTTCTCAGGGACTGTGACTTTGACCTCTTTGGCTCTGTCCAAGAAAGACCTTTACTGGGACTCAGCAAACCCTTCCTAATGGTTTATGAAGACAGAAGGTAGGGCAACCATCACTCACCTTTTCTATCTTCACAAAGCTGATTTTGTAATTTCTGTTCCCTTAGAGGCTGCCTTCAGTCTTCCCTTCCACTTTATTTTCCATGGATGGGCATACTGGAAGCAGGGAGTGGGGCAAAGTCTGCTGAGAAAGCTCAACCAACACGAGAAAGGAGATTAGTATAGGGCTTTGATATGTGTGAGAACTCTGGCAAGCATAGCCTACTCATTAAGATAGGGAAAGCGTATCAGTCCTATCCAGGCTGGGTGGGAAAGGTGGTGCCCTGAAAGGTGACACTAACATTTTCTGCAGGGCCTGGCCTGCCATTAGGTGACTCAGTGTGTTCCCTAGGACTTCAGCCAGAAGGCAGGAACAAGAGTTGCTGCCTTTATTTTTTCCTCTTGGGATGGACTGTTCTGTCTTGGCACTAGGCCCACAGGAAGGCCTACCTACCTATCTAATTACCTCTCTGCCTGTCATCTCATCGGCCAGAATAGCCCCAGTCAGGGAAGCAGAGCCCCAGAGCATAGAGGAGCTTTCATGATATCCCAGCCCTGGAGTAAGTTCTGCCTCGAGTTTAAAGCCACAGCTCCTCAGTTTTTCAACATAAGAAATGAAGAAAATAATTTCAGCTTCACAAGCTGCTTGTGAGATTAAGGGAGGTAATATATGTAAAATCCTTATTTTAGAGCTGTGCTGTAACTAAGTGGTTGTTATTATTATTATTATGATTATTTTTAACCCCCACTTGAGGATATGTCTTTTTAAAAAATATATATTTTTATTAATTTCAGAGAGGAAGAGAGAGGAAGTGAGAGATAGAGACATCAGTGATGAGAGAGAATCATTGATTGGCTGCGCCTCTTTCATGGCCCCTATTGGGAATGGAGTCCACAACCCAAGCATGTGTCCTTGACTGGAATTGAAACCGGGATCCTTCAGTCTGCAGGCTGATGCTCTATCCACTGAGCCAAACTGACTAGGGCAGAATATGTCCTTTTTTTAAATTTTTTATTGTTTTTGAGAGAGAGGTAGTGAGAGGGAGAGAAAAATTGGGAAACATCAATGATCAATGTGAGAGAGTAACACTGATCAGTTGCCTTCAGGGCATGTGCCCTGACCGGGAATCAAACTCTTAGGTGCATAGGACAATGCTCCAACCAGTTGAGGCACACAGCCAGGGCAGTGGTAATTATGATAAATAGTCTCCCTTCTTGAGCAACAGTATAGTAGTGATTAGCAGTGTGTTTTCTGGAGTCAGACAGTCCAGACGAGGTGGGTTTGAATCTTGAGTTCTCTTTTTTCTTGTTGAGTGACCTTGGACAACTTCATCTTGCTGAGTCTCCGTTTCCTCATTTATAAACTGGGAACAATAATAGTACCTATCTCACAGGATAACTGTGATGACTGAGTTATGCAAAGCAAGCATTTAGAAAATTGCCAGTACATACAAATGGTACAACAAAAGTAACTACTCATTATTATCGTGATCTTTTCAACCCTATTCTAGTTCCGGTACCATCCTTTCCATAACCCCCATTAATCACTTCTCTGATCTTCATTGATTTGGATACCTCTTAAAATCCATCTTGCATTGTTTCTGTTTATGACCATGGCCTCAAAAATATAACTGGATCTCTCAGGCTCACGTTGCTCTCACCTTGAAGCCTATCTTACACGTCATTATTGTGTCCCAAATCCCCACAGATCCAATCTCAAGAGCACTGACATCAGAGAACCATTGCACATTACACAGCAAAAGCTCTTAAGCTTGTTTCAAAAACAGCGCGATTTCGTTTCCACACCTTAAAAAGTTTCTCCCCTTTCTGAGCTACCTTCCGCCCCTTCTTTCTCAAGTCTAGGGGAATATGTATAATATACAAAATGGATCCCATTCCTTGGGGGCTCCAGGAGGATCAACACAAACACATTAATATAAATAAATATACGTTTAGATATATAAAGTATATAAGTGGATATATTTATATTCTCTTTGCCCTCAAGGAATCCATTAATTCAACAATAGTTGAGTGCCCGCTTTGTGTCCGGACCAAGGTATCTGTTGGGATACGTACAGCCTAAGAATGATTCTAGCTCTCATCGAATATGCATTCCTTTGAAGAACACAAGAAAAATATAAAATTTCAGCCACAGAAAGTGCTCTAAAAACAACATCGGTATTTGTGAATGAGGAGGAGGATTAGAAAACCCCTGCTATTCTATTGGGGGGTCAGGGCAGACTCGGAGGTGAAATGAGCCGAGATTCATTTCATTAACGGGAACATGGAAACGTACAGTTAGTTGAAGGACCCTGGAGGCTGAAAAACTGGGAGACCGGTTCTCCTCTACGCGGCGCCACTTCCCGAACAGCTGAGCATTTTGGGGAACACAGAAGGCCGAATTCTTACACTTCGCGGCGTCTGGGGGCGCTTGCAAACTGGCCGCCAGCAGCTTGGCGTCAGCATGGGGCGGGGCCCAGCCCCTGTGACGCCATCATTCTCACAGTCCCGCCCCGCCGCGCGCACGCTCCTGCGCATGCTCTGAGCCCCGCCCCCGTGCGTCACAGAATGGCCTCGGACCCCCAGGCAGCTCCTGACGTGTCGGGGAGGAGCCGGGCGGTGGGGTGCGCGCAGTGGAGCTCGGGCTGCGGAGGGGAGCGGAGCTGAGCGGCTGGGCGGGCCTGGGGAGGCCAGCGGAGCGGAGACGCCGGTCGGGTGGCGGCGAATATGCACTTTTGATACATTGGAGGTGAGCCTGCGCTGCGCGGCGGCCCCGAGGGTGCCGGGCCGGGTCGGCAGCGCCCAGGCCTGTCCCCGGGGTGCCTGCCTGGCCCTGGGGCAGTGTGAGGCCGCGCCGGGCCGGACCGGGGCCGGGTTCTGGGGCGGTCAGCGCGGGGGCAAGTGTTCCAACCGCTCTAACTGCTCCCTCGCCGCCCTGGCCCGAGGTGTGGTCCACCAGGGGAGCGAGTTCGGCGGCCTCCCAAGGATGTGCCGGTGGACAGAGGCCGGGACGTGGCATCGTGGGCCTGGGGCGCTGGTGGCGCAAGGGGTGGCTCCGTTGAAGTGGCAGCGGCGTGTCCGTCCTTCTCCCCGCCCCTTCCCACTGACACCCTTGCAGCTGGGAGCTGGTTGAATTTGAGCTTCGCTTTCCCGTCGGGGGCGAGAACGGAAGCAGCCCACGTTGGGCTCCAATGGCATTCCCGTGACTCTCCACCCCGAACTGCCAGTCACCCTTCTTGGAGTCCAGAGAAGTGTCATCAAACTGGTTTAGGTTGCTTGTGCGCGCCTTATTTTATTTTTTTACTGGTAAGTAACGAAGTAATCCCTTTAGTTTTGCGAAGGAAACGTAGGTTCTTTCCCTGCAGCGCCTTCGCGCATTTTAGACCACTTTTGCTATCGCTTTTGAAAGCAAAAGTGGTCTAAAATCACCCTCTGGTTGTGCTTAACTCTGTTATCGCCTTTAGACGGTTGGGGAAATTGAGCCTGGGTGGGGTGGAAGCTATTAAATGATTTAATAGGGATTGTGGATTCTACCAACTTGTGAATGGGTTTACTTGGTTTAGAGTTTACTAGGTTCTTGTTAGGAATTTTTCTTGGTGGGATTTTTTATACCTTTCTCTGTTAGAAAGCAAAGCAGAAAAGTTGACTTGTCAAAAATATACCAGAAGCTAGTAGAAGACTTGTTAAAATATTTTGAGCAGACTCACCTAGGATGGAACTGCTACTCAGTTACAAGAAAGGTCCTTCACCCGTTGCTGGCTAGTTATCTCATTATGTTATTAATCCACTTATGGGGTAGGGTAATGGCCTTGCTAAATGGTGAATTTGTTGGAATAGTATTAAATCATAAGTTGAAGAGAAGTAAAGGGGAACCGAGTAAGATATCTCTTCTGAAGTTTTGTTAAAATTGGAGATCTAAGGAACAGAGAAAACCTTTGGCTAGCAATGGTTAGAGGTTGACCTGGTTCAGATGGAAGTTGCTAACTCTGAAAGAAACTGTTCAGGTTTACTTTATTTTATTTTTTTAGTTCTGTTTTGACTCAAATAAATTGAAGTTGGATAAGGAACATTTAAAATACGTAGAAAGCTCAGTAAAAACGTAGGTCTTGCTTTCATGACATCGGCAAAACCTGTTTTCTCATTTTGAACCATGTTGAGATAAATTTGGTTACTTAAAGCTTAAAATGACTTCTGACTTAAGTTTCTGACCACTTAGTAAGGTAGAACCAAAAGGGAGGCCATATTTATGATCGACTTGTAAAAGTTAAATGTTCTATTAAATGTTTCCTTTGGGAGAAGTAGGAGAATTTTGGTAAAAAGACACGTATTATCTACAGCATCAATTTTCAACCTATCTGCTGCAAGAATTTAAAATTTTAGTAATTAATTATTTTATGTGTCCATGAGATGAAAAAGTTGAAATTGGTCACCAATAGTGAGGTCCAAAAGAATTTATAATCTCATTAGTGCATTCCACAATTATGAACAAGAAGCATCTCACATAAAATGGATTTTTTTCCCATTGCACAAAGAGTAGTTCCTTTGTAAATACAGCATTTTAAACATATTGTTTTATACCCAAATGAGTTGATTTGTCAGTTGCTAGAAACCTGAAGATCATATACAGAGTAATGCACCATGTAAAAGTTGGCATACTTTAGAGATTCATAACTCCATCCATGAGACATGGTATTGAGATTTGGATAGCAAAGGAGAGACCATAATTTATTTAAGCTTCAGGAGAATTATAGATGAATCATTAAAGCTTTTTTTTTTTTTTTTTAAGCCGTGTAGTTTTCTATATTGGCTGTCTATAGCCTTAGTATCTCTAGTTACATAGTTTCAAATAACACAGTGAACACATTCTCCCACTGTAATTTGAAGCAAACTGAACAGACTGTCTTGCAACCCCTGAAAAGGTCTTTTGAATATCCATCCACAGGGGTAGCAAACTTTTGTCATTTGTAATAAATGCAATTTTTGGAAAGAGTAAGTCTGATAAATAAAATTGGAGTAATAAAGCTGGATAATACCAGTAAAATGAGGTGGGACCCCGGAGAATTTGTTTAGTTTTTAATCTGGCTCTTCAAAACTATTCCAAAAAAGTTTTTAGAAATGTTTTCAGTAATGGTAGTATCATTGGAATGTGCATACAGTATAACTTCCAGAAGTGATTAATTTTAAGGGGTCATTTGTATGTTATAAATTCCAATCAGAAGTGTTTTATTCAAAACAAAACAAAAGAAAGTCTGATTAAATTCAATATTAAGCTCTCAGAAACCTCTTGGGAAAAGGTAACAGGTGTTCCAGAAGGCAGCTGCTGAGAGTTCTTTGATGGAAAAGTAAGTTGTACCCTGTTTCCCTGAAAATAAGACAGTGTCTTATATTAATTTTTGCTCCTAAAGATGTGCTAGGTCTTATTTTCAGGGGATGTCTTATTTTTCGATGAAGAAAAATACGGTACACATTTATTGTTGAACAAAAAAAAGGAAATTTATTACCTGTATATGGTACGGTAGTAGTTGTCATCACAAACCAGCTCACTGGTTGCAGCGCAGCCAGAGCTGTTCAGGTAGTACGAGGTCTTTTTAAATCAGGAGTCAAGCGTCTTCCAGTAGCTTCAGGGGCCTTATATTCCGGGGAGG
Source organism: Lasiurus borealis (assembly GCA_004026805.1). NCBI lineage: Eukaryota > Metazoa > Chordata > Mammalia > Chiroptera > Vespertilionidae > Lasiurus > Lasiurus borealis. Next base: position 22,813 of record PVJN01023011.1, on the reverse strand, counting down.
GCTTATGTTTCAGGGGAGACCTTATCGGGGAGGTCTTATTTTCCGGGGGATGCCTTATATTATAGCGAGAGGCAAAACTGGAAGTAGGTCTTATTTTTGGGGGATGTGTTACTTTTGGGGAAACAGTATACTTATACAAGCTGTCCAAGTTTTTTAAAAAAATCTTTAAATATATTTTTTATTGATTTCAGAGAGGAAAGAAGAGATTGATAGATAGAAACATCAATGATGAGAGAAAATCATCACTGACACTCCTCCCCTCTCCACACAGGGGATTGAGACTGCAACAAGGGACTGTTTCCTGATCGGTAATCGAACCATAACCTCCTGGTTCATAGCTTGACACTCAACTACTGAGCCTCGCCGGCCAGGCTCAAGCTTTGTTTTTCAAAAATTGGTTTCAAGATCTACTAAAGGAGCCATACAGACATCCCCAACTGTACAAAAATTTAACATTGAAATTTAAGGATATGGGACAAATCAAGTATGACAATACACATGAATTATTTATAAAATAAGCCTTTCAATCCTAGTGGAGAAACCTCATGAATGGGAAGACAAGGGTTAAAAGCATATGGAACAAACAGACGTTTTCCTAATGACTGACTAAGCTATAAAATAGCTCAAGATACTCTCTTCTGGTTATCAGACATATATATAAAATTTGGATAATTTTTTTCCTGCTCATTACCATCACTTCCTCCATTTTATCTTTTCCTTAATTTCTTTTAGCAACATTTTTCCTTTGGTTTGACCAGTGTAAGAAATATGCCTCTGGTTCATCTTCCTCCTGTTAATGTAAAAAACAACAACATTCAAACCTGTAAAGAATTTTTGTGAGTTTATTTGAGCCAATCTGTTGACAATTGCCGGTAAGCAGAACCTCAAGGATTGAGATAATGTTCCTGAGAAAGGCAGGTTACATCTATATTTATACATTGCAATCAAAGGATTGCAATCAAAGGAGGTAGGAAGGTGGGTTACATGAAACCCATTGTTGGTAGACTAGACTAGAAAGGTGGGAGAAAGCAAAGTGGGGCCGGAAGAGGGTTGGGTAGAGGAACCCTGGAATTAAATAACAAGTAAAATGATAGACACATACTTAGGTGGGTGCAGGAATAATTAACATAACAATGAAGGAATTTGTGGTATCTGTTCTGGTATCCTGGTGCCCAGACACATTAGATTGTGCCCCAAAGGGTCCAGAAAAAGAATGTTACCCTGACATTTCAAGGGTATGTTGTTATAGATGCAAAAAGACAAGGCCCAGTTAAGGTAAAGGTTGACCTTGTCATTGAAGATACTGGCCTAGGATGTTACGGCCTACCATGACTGCTTTTAGTTAAAGTTTAATTTCAGACCATCCTTTGTGGTTACGTTAGGTCTCTGAGTTTACAAGACTGCCTTGCAGGCCTTCCCTGAGCAGGTTAGCATGTGGCCAGGCTGTTACTGAATTTACCCAGAGCAAATAGGATATGGGGGGTGGGTAGAGAGTATGAGAGCTAGGGAGGTGGAGACAGCTACTTAGGTGAGGGTTCGATCCCAGGTTACAAATGGTAAGCAACCGATTAAACGAAGGGAGGTGGAGACAGCTAGAAAGGTCTCAGTCCTATATTTTAATGGCCCAATGGGAGACAATAAGACGTAGGCACTGTATGAGAACAAGTGATCTCACAGGACTCTCAGCCAATGAAGAACTGGAGGAGGACTAAATAAATGGGCTGTGTTCCCTGCCCCATGTGTGTTCCTATACAATGGGCACCTTCTCTAGGGAATATTACTGAAAGTCTCATTTTCACCATGTTTCTGTTTCCCAGTCATTTGAAATTTGGACAGGTGAGCCATTTCTCACATCAGTTAACTCAAAAGGTTTGGAACCTAAAGTGAGTATCAACTCTTATTGGAATAGCACTTGGGAAGTGCAATCTTAGAAAAGGCCAAGTGTAACTGAAGTGGTCTGATAAAGTTTGACAGCCATTCTCAGTGTGACAAGGCCCCCATGTCAATAATTAGGTTAATGGCTTCTCTTATGGCTAGATGACATGACCCAGCTTGATAATGGGTGCTCCCTGTGTAAGGTACTATAGACCTATGTGTGCAAACACACATCATTTCAGTTTTCAGTAAACAGAACATTTAAAAAACATGTCAGTAGAATAAATTAAGAAATACTGCATTTCCATTGGCCTATTTTGCCTCATGAATTGGCTTGGAGTACGTTCTTGACACAGAAGATGCAATAGTTCATTAGTTGCCACTACAAACGCCTTAGAATTCTTTTTTAAAAATTAAAATATTTATTTTTATTGATTTCAGAGAGGAAGGGAGAGGGAGAGAGGAACATCAGTGATGAGAGAGAATCATTGATTGGCTGCCTCCTGCACGCCCCCTGCTGGGGATTGAGCCCACAACCCGGACATGTACCCTTGACCAGAATCAAACCTAGGATTCTTCAGTCCACAGGCTGACATTTTATCCACTGAGCCAAACCTCTAGGGCCAATTCAGTACTTGAGCTTCAAGACTCAGCACTTTTTTGCTGCAATAATGGGATCACCTCATTAGCATCACCATGGGATCAGTCACACAGGCCCCCTCACCCCCCCACTGGAGTGATGTAATCTGGGACTGGAGTGATGTAACCTGCTTTTTTCCAGACTCCTTCAAAATCCATCTCTGACCAACTTCAGTTCAGTGATGGGATCTTGAACTTTTGTTTATTCTCACATCAATTACGGCTCCTCCTCCCTTGATCATATCTGCTTTAAGATTTGGAATGCCTACAGTGGAGACCACAGTATCTGCCAGAATTTTATGTTTCTTCAACTTCTCTTTGAAGTTATTGTGACAGTGACAGCATCTCCAGGACATTCATGTGCTCCACTTGTGTGAAGTAACATTGCAATGGACATTCTAATATTTTTTGACCTTCCAGCTACAATCACATTCTTCCCTAGGGTTGGAATGCTAGCTCTCTTAATTATTTCCCATGAGTAGCTGGTAAGAAGGAATACTGGGCTAAACACAATCATCCTACCTTAATTACATGAAAGCAGTCAACATCCTTGTTTGGACAAACAGCTTTGCAGATCTTTCATCAGTGTTTTTTGGAATAGCTGAATAAGAAGGCGGTCTACATTATCATCATAATTGTTTATTGACTAAATTCAACAGTTCTTGCTCTGAAATAGAAGCTGGTTTCACAATTGTCTCACTGTTGATTCCTACATTTTCAGCATCCCTGGTTTTGTTGAGGACATAGGAATGACTTCAGGATTCTCACCAAACAGGATCATGCTCAGGTGTGGCCGTTTTGTTGCCCAATGCCACCCACTCTTCCACTCCTGCCACACTTCTGCTTGATCTGCTTGGCAAGTTTTCTTATAGAAATGACAACAGTGTCATTTCTAATTGCTGAGAGGTGGAAGGGATTATGGTGGAGGTGGCAATTCTGTGTGTGGCCAGAGCAGCCTGGTGACCAACATTGATGCAAGGGAAGCAGCAGCTGTGATGCTAGTGCTGGGAGAGCCTGAAGCACATTTATTTTGTGGTCAGACTTGAAAGGTCCATTACACTGAACTACCAGGTTTTGTTTTGTTTTTTAAATATTCATTTGAGGATTTTTTTTTTTATTTTGTTTGTGTTTTTGAGAGAGAGAGAAAGGGGGAGAGAGTAGAGAGCGAAGCATTGATGTGAGAAAGAAACATTGGTAACCTGGGATTGAACCCTCACCTAAGTATGTGCCTTGATCAGGAATTGAACCCACAACCTTTTGGTATATGGGATGATACTCCAACCAACTGAACCACCTTGCCAGGGCCTGAACTACCAATTTTTTGTAATTTAATGAAATTTATGCTGCATTTACTATGTGTCATACTCTGTACTGAATACTTTACAAATATTAACTCAGTCTTCATAACAACCCTATTTTAATTGTCTTCATTTTACAGGTGAGAAAATGGGGCACTGAGTAGTTAAGTAACTTGCCTACGGTCTGTGGCCAGCAAACATTAGTCAATAGAGCCAAGTATCAACAATTGAAAATTTGAGAGCCAAGTTTTTTAAACTTAAACTTCTTCTAACGCCACTTCTTCAAAATAGACTCGCCCAGGCTGTGGTATTTTGTGGAAGAGCCACACTCAAGGGGCCAAAGAGCCGCATCTGGCACGTGAGCCACAGTTTGCCGACCACGGCCCAAGGTCAACTAGAGCAGCGGTTCTCAACCTGTGGGTTGCGACTTCTTTGGGGGATCAAACAACCCTTTCACAGGGGTCGCCTAAGACCATCGGAAAATGCAGATATTTACATCACGATGCAAAACAGTAGCAAAATTTCATGGTTGGGGGTCACCACCACATGAGGAACTGTATGCAAGGGTCGTGGCCTTAGGAAGGTTGAGAACCACTGAACTAGAGAGTAGATGAATCTGATTCAAACATAGGCAGCTAGGTTCAGGGTCTAGGTTCTAAATCACTATGTTGTGTTGTTCCTACCACTTGTTCTCCTGATTAAATTGATGGTCATTTTAGTAAAAGGTTTCTGGCATAGATTATAATACTATTTGAGGAGCCAGTAAACAAGCTGTAAAAGTAGCCTGTTAATTTGAAAAATTATCAACATTCAGTCCCCATATGATTCAGCAAGAAAATAGAGAAGTATGTATGAAAACATTGAAATAATTTTGTTAGAATTTGACACTGAACTCTAAGTAGTTAATAAGGAGGATACAAGAAATAGAACTAGATTCTCATGAAGTTTCACATGAAGGGCTGTTTAAAATCTGAGTCACTAGGGGACACTGGAGAAGTTGGTAGTTGTATTAAAAATATGGCCCTATTGAAGAACCCCAAATCAGGGACAAATGGATACTTTATCGTACACATAGAGATGTGAACAGTGAAAGTATTTTCAGTGGACAATACTTAAACTCTCTTCAGAGTAATAACTACTGGCAGGTCCTCTGATACCGTAATAATGGGTCAGTAACAACAACAAAAATTACCTTCACACAGGAAAGTTTCAAACTGGGTATGAGAATTATAACATTTATAGATAAAAACAACCTTAACCCTATTTGTAGAAGGGTTGGCTCCATAATAAAATATATTCAAATAGCCCAGCAAGCTTGGCTCAGGAGGTCAGAGCACATGCCTGGGATGTGGGCTCGATCCTGAGTGTGGGACTTGCAGAAGGCAGTCAATCAATGATTCTCATCATTGATGTTTCTATCTCTCCCTCTCTAGAATCAATAAAAATATATTTAAAAGAAATATACTCAAATGTTAAATGCCAGGAGAGGCATTTATAAGGACACTGGCCCACAGACCACACAATCCTATCAAAGAGGCAATATGCTAATTGACCATCACATCCTCACAAAGATGGCACCCACAGCCAATGAGGGGATATGCTAATTGACTGCGATGCCTTCAAAGATGGCGGTACCCAGTCCCCTCAGCTCTGCTGGGGTAGCAGGTGAGCTCTGTGCGCCTGCCTCTGGAGTCCCCCAGTCCCTTTAGCCCCCCAGCTGCCCAGGGCTGGCCCGAGGTACAGGCAAGCCTTGGATGATGGCTGCACAGGGCCACCCGAGGCTCAGGTAATCAGGGCCGGCGGAGGCTTGCATTGTCATCAGTGGCAGCAGCAGAGATGTGATGGGGGCGTCACCTTCCCCTGATCACCTGGTTGCCTCCTGCTCCTGAGGGTTCCTGGACTGTGAGAGGGGGCAGGCCAGGCTCAGGGACCCCTCCGCCTCTAGTGAATGAGTTTTCATGCACTGGGCCTCTAGTCTATATATCCTTTATAATAAAGAGGTAATATGTAAATTGATCATCACTCCAACACACAAGATGACCGCCCCCATGTGGTAACGATGGCCACCACCATGTGGACACAAGATGGCCACCACAAGATGGTTGGCAGGGAAGGGCAGCTGTGGGTGATCAGGCCTGCAGGAAAGGACAGTTGGAAGGGACTAGGCCTGCAAGGGAGGGCAGTTGGAGGAAACTGGGCTGGCAGGGGAGGGCAGTTGCCGGGGTACCAGGCCTGCAGGGGAGGGTAGTTGGGGGACCAGGCCAGCAGGGGAGAGCAGTCAGGGGTGATGAAGCTGGCAAGTGAGGGCAGCTAGGTGCGACCAGGTTGGCAAGAGGTGATTGGGCAGTCAGGGGAGGGCAGTTAGAGGCAACCAGGCCTGCAGGGGAGGACAGTTGAGATGGGAACCCAGGCCTGCAGGGGAGGTCAGTTAGGGGTGATCAGGCTGGCAAGGGAGGGCAGTTAGGGGTGACTGGGCCAGCAGGGGAGGGCAGTTGGGGGTGACTGGGCCTGCAAGGGAGGACAGTTAGGGACAATTGGGCTGGCAGGGGAATGGTTAGGGGGTGATTAGGCTGGCAGGCAGAAGTGGTTAGGGGCAGTCAGGCAGGCAGGTGAGCATTTGGGAGCCAGTAGTCCTGGATTGTGAGAGGGATGTCTGACTGCCTGTTTAGGCCTGATCCCACAGGGATCCAGATTGGAGAGAGTGCAGGCTGGGCTGAGGAACATATTCCCCATGCATGGATTTCATGCATCGGGCCTCTAGTGTATATATAAAAGGCTAAGTGACTGTAGACCAGATGGTACGTATGATGTACACTGACTTCCAGGGGGCAGATGCTCAATGCAGGAGCTGCTGAGCTGCAGTGACTTGGCAGCAGCGGTTGACGCACCCTGGAACCAGAGAGGAGGGAACCTAATTCCTCTTGAGGCTGCACTATTCCACCTTCAGCCATGGGTACATGAATTGGTGCACTGGGATACTAGTCACTTATAATAACAGAAGGGATAGTGAAAACTTAAGACAAGTATCCTACCTGTGAATAAAATGTTGAAATATTGAAATAATCACTATTCAACTCCAGAAAGGTACATATGTAATCTAGAGCAGGTCCAAAGCATGGCCATGAAAATATTAAGGGATTGAGATGGGTAAACTAAGAAGACAAATAATCACTTTGAGAAGACCAAGGAGAGCAGTATTATCATCAAAGTCTATATATAAAATTAGCCTGGCCACTGTTGCTCAGTGCTTGAATGTTACCCGTTCAATTCCTAATCAGAGCACATGCCCAGGTTGTGGACTACATCCTCAGTAGGAGGCATTCAGGAGGCAGAAAATCAATGGTTCTCTGTCATAGATGTTTTTATCTCTATCCTTCTCCCTTCCCCTCTCTTTTTAAAATAAAAACATATTTTTTAAAAAGCCTACAAAATTAGGACATAAAAAAAGAATACAAACTTGTTAAAAAAATTCTAGACCCTTACAAGGCAGCAACATGGGAAACATGGTAAATTTAAACCAAACATTGGAAATTCACTGATATCTATAAACTTGTAGAACTTACCTCAATTACATACAGTAATATAAAATCAGGAAAGTAAAAACATTTTTTTGACTTGAAATTGTTAATCCTCATCTGAGGGAAGTTTTTCCAGTGCTTTTCAGAGAGAATGGAAGGGAAGGAGGGTGGAAGAGACAGATAAGGAAGAAATATCGATGTGAGATCCACTGGTTGCATCCTGCACGCACTGGGGCAGGGACCCCACAACCCAGGTACAGGACCTTGACGGAATTGAAACAGCGGCTTTTCAGTGTTGCTCTAAACCACTGAACAACAGTGGTCAGGGCTGGAATCTTTAAAAAATGTTTTATGTAAGTGTTACTGAACTCAAGGGGTTTGCTGCTGGGGTGCCCTATCAAGAAGGAGAAATGCAGAAGATGGCCACCGTGTGGGACGAGGCTGAGCAAGATGGAATCGGGGAAGAGGTGCTTAAAGATGTCCACAGAAGAGATTATCCAGTGCACACATCTGCTGGACAGTGAAATCAAGATTATGAAGAGCAAGTGTTACAAATTAACTCAGGAACTCCAAGCCATGAGGGACAAGATCAAAGAGAACAATGGGAAGATTAAAGCGAACAAGACCCTGCCCTACCTTGTCTCCAACGTCATCGAGCTTTTAAACGTTGATCCCAATGACCAACAGGAGGATGGTGCCAACAGTGACCTGGACTTCGAGAAGAAGGGCAAGTATCCCATGATCAAAACCTCCACACGATAGACATATTTCCTGCCTGTCATCATTGGGTTGGTGGATGCTGCAAAACTGAAGTCTGGAGAGTTGGTGGGAGTGAACAGACTCCTATTTGATCCTGGAGACTCTACCCAGAGTATGTTTCACCGGCGAAGGCCATGGCGGTGGACAAGAGGCCCACAGAACAATACAGTGACATTGGACAAGCAGATTCAGGAGCTGGTGGAGGCCATTGTCCTGCCAATGAACCACAAGGAGAAGTTTGAGAACTTGGGGATCCAACCTCCAAAGGAGGTGCTGATGTATGGCTCCCAGGTACAGGGAAGACTGCTGGCCTGGGCCTGTGCTGCACAGACCAAGGCCACTTTCCTGAAGCTGGCTGGCTCTCAGCTGGTGCAGATGGTCATCGGGGATGGTGCCAAGCTGGTTCGGGATGCCTTTGCTCTCGCCAAGAAGAAAGCTCCATCCATCTTTATTGGTGAGCTGGATGCCATCGGCACCAAGTGCTTTGACAATGAGAAGGCCAGGGATTGAGAGGTGCAGAGGACGATGTTGGAGCTTCTGAACCAGCTGAATGGGTTTCAGCCCAACACCCAGGTCAAGGTAATCGCAGCCACCAATAGGGTGGACATTCTGGACCCTGTCCTGCTCTGCTCTGGCTGCCTGGACCGAAAGATTGAGTTCCCGATGTCCAATGAGGAGGCCCGGGCCAGAATCATGCAGATCCACTCTAAAAGATGAATGTCAGTCCTGATGTGAACTACAAGGAGTTGGCCTGCTGTATAGATTGACTTCATTGGGGCCCACTGCAAGGCTGTGTGTGTAGAGGTAGGCATGATTGCACTCTGCAGGGGTGCCAAGGAGCTCACTCAAAAGGACTAAATGGAGGCATCTTGGAGGTGCAGGCCAAGAAGAAAGCCAACTTGCAGTACAATGCCTAGGGCAATGCCCACCACACCATCCTCTGCTCTCTTGCTGGATAAAATTCATAATGAAAGATGGTTTCAGGTTTCTGGGAAAAAAAAGAAGTGGTTGGAGCAAGGTAGCTTAATTTGCTTGCCACAAGTGAAGGAGATGGGAATCATATTCAAAGGGAGGCTTAGCTATTGTTTCGTTAATTACATGTTGATTTTTCCTTGGCAGTTGGCTATACTTAGGTTTATCCTGTTTATAGCTACATCTGCAACATTCTGAGCTGCATTTTAACATTTAGCAAGAAATAACATTTAGCGAAAACATTTAGAACCGCCCAGATCTTGAGACCCTTGTTCTATTTAAACATAAGGATCAGGACATTCTTATACTGCATTTTGATTGCTATGGAGTTTCTACTGCCTTTTTTTCTTTTTCTTAAAAGAAGTACATCTTTATTGATTTCAGGGAGGAAGGGAGAGGGAGCACAGAAACATCAATAATGAGAGAGAATCAGTGATTGGCTGTCTCCTGCACACCCCCTTCTGGGATAGAGCCTGCAATCCAGGCATGTGCCCTTGACTGGAATCCAACCCTTCAGTCCTCAGGTTGATGCTCTACTCACTGAGCTAAACCAGCTAAGGCTGTTGCCTTTTTTCTTGCAAGAGTGATGTGCTTTCACCACAATCTCATATTTACCTGGTTCCCAGTCCTGCTCTCTGTGATGTGGGATTCCTCACTTTTCCAGAGCCATCCAGCTGGTTGAGTTACTCTCTGGGTCTGATGAACTAGATTTCATTGTGAGATCTTTGCAGTCCTGGGTTGGAGCCCTTATTTCTTGTACCTTATGCTTTCCAGATCTTGGTTTTGTTTTTTCTTTGGTAAATGTCTCAGGAAGTGTGTGGGAGGTAACCCTCCTGAGTTGTTCTATGAGAAAAAAGTTCTCTCATTTCCTGAAATACCTGTTTTCCCTCAATTCAGTGGGTCCTAGGGATTTTCTTATTCATACTACTTGATTTTCTCATTTGTCTGGATGGTTCTTGGTTGCCCATTCATATTTAAGATGGGAGGGCTGACAATGATTATTTTAGGTAATAAGGCTCTCCCCAACAGATCCTATCAGCTCCCTACTCTTTTATGTAGAGCCTATTCTGAGCTTTAAAAGTACCTGTGAATGTGGCTTGGCATGCATCAGACTTGATAATTTTGTCTAGCTGAGAATAATGGATTTATAATATTTGTCTAATATATGGTGGTGCATTGTGAGGTAGAAATAAATTACCCGCAAATCTTTTTGCTTCATCCTGAAATAGGAATTTAGATGTTAATAAAGTAAATGAAAGTAAAGAGGGAATAATGACAGGTTATAAGTCAATTCAAGTATTAGTTGGATTTTTGATGTGTTTCATGCTTCTATTGATGCAGAAAATATTTATAAATAAGACACAGGTCCTGCCTTCAGGGGCTAGCTGGAGAGACTTACTCTTTCACTTTTCTTTATGTCCTTTTTGTTTTAAGTGAAACTTGACTTGTGTTATTCTGACCTTCATTACATTTTTCAAAAACATAATTTTTCAGATTGTATATTAGAAACTGATTATTTGAGCTGCATATTAATACATGGTTGGCAATGTTTAGATGGCAAGTGCATTTTATCCAAATTTGAAGATCATTGCCAATAGTTTATTTAGGACTGGCTTCGTAGATTTTTAAAAAAATTACAGAGAGAAAGGGAAAGGGATAGAGAGTTAGAAACATTGATGAGAGAGAAACATCCATCAGCTGCCTCCTTCACACTCCCTCATGGGGGTGTTCCTGCAACCAAGGTACATGCCGTTGATCAAAATCGAACCTGGGACCCTTCAATCCGCAGGTTGATGCTCTATCCATTGAGCCAAACTAGTTAGGGTTGTAGATTTTAATTGTAATCAATATTTTTGTTGGCACTTTGGGGAAAGATCTTGTCTAGAGCATTCAGGGGACATAGTGATTATTACCTCACCCCTAGATGCTACTCATGACCTGTAGTTATATCTTCATCTGGGTTGTTAATATGTCCCTTTACTCAAGGATACTTAGGCAGTAACTCTCAGGAATTATTGATACCATAAAGTGATGCCTTCAAGTGCTTTGGATTTTCTTTTGAAATACAAATACCTCTTCCTGCCGGATTAGCCTCACCCACCTTACTACAAATTAAACGACAGTTACAAATAAGATTATTCCTACATTTGGGAAAAAAAGAGTGGGAATTGGGAGCCTTGATGAAGGAATAGATTATAAAATTAATCAGTATTATTTACTAATCAGAAACATACTTGAAAAAAAAAACGACACATAGTCTAGTCCAAACTCTCATTAGATAAAAAAAACCCCCAGACTTAAAAGACTTTAGCAGGTTGTTTGAGATTTTAATGGTAGATTTGGAACCCTAGAATCCAGTCTCAAAAGCACTCCCAAGTCTGGAGGGGTTAACACATTTTAATGTGTTATCATATTTTAAGGATATCTCCAAGAGTAGAATAATACAAACAAAATGTGCCAGTGTAAAGATAATCAGATTACAGGAGGGGTGCATTTGGTGCACTAAATATTTATCTAGTACTTAATGTTTGATACATAGTAGGTGCTTAGTAAACATTTGTAAGCGTTCTGTACTTTCATATTATGCTTGATGCCATGAAGGGATGCAAAATACGGAAAGGATCCATCTCTTTTCAAAGAACTCTTAGGCTGATTGGTAATTTAAAATAATTGGAAGATTGACTAACAGATGTCAAAAATAATAGATGGTATAGTCAGGAGAGACTTGGCTAAAACAGAAAAAATTGCAGTAGGCCACAAAGGAATGAAACTAAGGGCATATAACTACATGTTAATTTTATTCACTGGAAACCACTCTGAAATTGAAGTTCTGTATTTGTTCTTTTCTGTGACTTTTTGCTAAACCTTCATGAATAGCATTCTACAACCCATAAGTTTTTATTAATTTGCTTTTAAAGCTGGTCTAGAATTCTTGCTGCCTATATGGATTAGGTTGAATCAATTTTGGTTTAATTTAGTAAGTACAGTATTAGAGTATCTGCTAATGTGTAAGCAGTGTGGCTGGATAGAAATAAGTCAGAATAATGCATCGCCTAATAAGGGGACATAGAAGTGTAACTATGTGGTAAATATATTCATGAAAGCATGTGTGGGTATAGAGGTAGCCAAGAGAGTGGGAGGTTTTAGTGTTATCTGGGTGAGGGTGAGAAAGGCTTTCTGGGAAAGATGACAGCTAGGTTTAAAAAAAAAAATTTTTTTCCAGAGAGGAAGGGAGAGGAAAGAGATAGAAACATCAATGATGGGAGAGAATCATTGATTGGCTGCCTCCTACACACCCTCTACTAGGGATCGAGCCCATAACCCAGGCATGTGCCCTTGACAAATTGACCCCGGGACCCTTCAGTCCGCAGGCTGATGCTCTATCCACTGAACTGAACCAGGTAGGGCTGACAGCTAAGTTTTAAAGTATAAATAGAAGCTCTCCAAATATACAAAGAAGGGAGAGACATTCTACATAGAGAAAACATCCAGAAATGAAACAGAATGGTGTGGTAAGACAACTTTGAACAGTATTGCTGGATATAAAGTGGGATGTTTGGGGATGGAGTTAAAGGAGGTAAGACTCTTACAGAACTTTGCTTCTTAAAGTTAGGCATGGTATGGAGCTCACTGTCTTTGGTATTCTATTTGTCCTTGACAGTCAATTGGGAGTTTAGGTAGTCCAAATGCAAGGTTAATTAAATAGGCATTCTTTCCCTACCTGCTCTGAATGCCTTAGAACCAAATAAAAGAACATTAAAGTTGGAGGATTAGTGGATTTAATGGAAGAAGCTTTGTATTTAAAAGAGAATTAACAGAAAGGTTTTAGAAATGTAATACAAATAACTTATTGAAAATGTGGTATATGATCTCCTAGTACAGTGGTTGGCAAACTGCGGCTGGCGAGCCACATGCGGCTCTTTGACCCCTTGAGTGTGGCTCTCCCACAAAGTCCACATGCAGGTGCGCATGTACAGTGTGACTGAAACTTCATGGCCCATGTGCAGAAATCAGTTTTCGGCTCTCAAAAGAAATTTCAATTGTTGTATATTTGGCTCTGTTGACTAATGAATTTGCCGACCACTGTCCTAGTACGATGACCTGGCTTAAGTGTTTGAAGCAGATGTTTTGAAGCAGTTATACAAGAGAAAGGCATGAAGTAGAATTAGTTCTGACAATAAGCTGTTACTGTCACCTGATTTCCAGGAGATCATTTGGCTCTTAGACAACTGCTGGAGCCCTTTGTGCAGGATGATTCTGTTGGGCCAATTCACCAGAACCTTGGACTACTGTGACCAGAAGTGCTTTATACCTAAGAACTTTGTTGATCTCTTATCCTATCATGACCTAATCCACAATATTGGTGATCATATTGGTGGTCCCTAATAGTGGGGTTGTGAAGTGATTTATATGCAATAAAGAGTTAACCACTCTTAGAATCTTTCATGTTTAACTTCCTCCAAAATGCTGCAGATTTATAAGTGTATTTTTAATATTTCACAGGCTTTCTTGATCATGGATGGTGAAGATATACCAGATTTTTCAAGTTTAAAGGAGGAAATTGCATATTGGAAGGAATTGTCCTTAAAGTATAAACAAAGGTAATGTTGAAAATTAGGGGAGGGCATTTGGAATGCACCATCTCTAGTATGTGCATTTTTTAAAAAACATAAAGCTAATGGAGAGCAATGGGAAGATATGTACACATGTAACATATTGATAAAAATTAAAAATTAAAAACAAATAAACAAAAAAATCCCCATAAAGCTAAAATTAAGAGTTTTAGATTTCGGATTGGAATTCTAGAGCTAGTAAGAACATTGCTTGAATTTATGCTTGTACATAAATCCTTATTATATTACTCAAGTTATTAAAATAGTAAGAAAACCTAGTGTCACTGATTTTTGTTTTTCTGCTAGCTTACATCCTTTTATGCTTATTATTCTAATTGGCCATTTTTGGCCCTTGCAAGTGCACTGCTGCCTCATCATTTTGGTCTTTTGGAGATTCTGATAGGCTGACTGAGACTTCAGACAGCAGACTTGAATTCTCAGGCAAACACTATCAGTGTCTGGAGCCAGAAAAGCTTTGAGGGAGGGGAGAAGAGCTTCAGGTGTATGGAGCATTTTATAAAATCTCAATTATTTGAATTAGCTGGGAGAATTTTTACATAATCTTGTGAGCACCAAAACTGGTCTTAATTTTTTTTTAAAATGGAATTTTTCTAAAACAAATAGACATTTTTGTACTTTGGTTAACTTAGTTTTCAAGTCTTATTAAACCTTTTATTGCTATGTCATTGCTATTGCTGAAGCTAGTTATATTGTGCCCGTGTATATAAAAGGTGGGTGTCTATGGCAGGGGTTCTTTTTTAAAATGTATTTTTATTGATTTCAGAGAGTAAGGAAGAAGGAGATAGAAACATCACTGATGAGAGGGAATCATTGATTGGCTGCCTCCTGCACGCCCCCTCCTAGGGACCAAGCCCACAATAGGGCATGTACCCTGACCAGAAATTGAACTGTGACCTCCTTGTTAATAGATTGATGCTAAACCCCTGAGGCACATCAGCCAGGCTATGGCAGAAGTTCTTATTTTTTATGTGCCATAGATTCCTTAATAGTTTGGGGAAACCTGCAGACCCTTTCTCGAATAATATTTTTAAATGCATAAAATTAAATAATAGAATTACAAAGGAAACCAATTATATTGAAAAAATTATCTAAATATTAAACTGATTTGCATTATATTAATATGTGCTTCTTTATTAATACATTAAGTATGGGAGAGCCAGCAGTAAGAGTGTATAAAATGTTAGTCCTTTTAGGGCCTATAACTCATTTTCATTGAGCCTTGAATATAAAGTAAGAGATGTGTAAACATTGTCTTTATTATTTAGTATATTTTATTATAGCATAGGATTCAGGCAGAAATTCTTGAATTGATATGTAATTGTCTTTAAGATGATCCTTTTGGTTCCTACTAACTACAACTTATTTTTCCCACTTTGTTTTTTATTAGCTTCCAGGAAGCTCGGGATGAGCTAGTTGAATTTCAGGAAGGAAGCAGAGAATTAGAAGCAGAGTTGGAGGCACAATTAGTACAGGCTGAACAAAGAAATAGAGATTTACAAGCTGATAACCAAAGACTGAAATATGAAGTGGAAGCACTAAAGGTAATTGTGGCAGTAGGAGCCTGGTGTCTAATGTACTGGGCTTTATTAAAATGAAAAATATATATTTTTAAAAGGAGTTTAAGAGTAGCTGGCAACAAAAAATATAAAAGGAGGCTTAAAGTGGATTTTTGTCCAACTTTTCTTTCATGGAACCAAGGGAGAGGTGATTTAGAGTTTAGGAGTTCACTTAGAAAGTCTGTGATCATCAATGTTTTAGTGATCATGTTCCTAGATATAATTTTGTAGTCCCTATCCTATATAATAAAGAGATAATATGCAAAGTGAACATCACTCCAACACACAAGATGGCTGCCCCCATGTGGACACAAAATGGCTGGCAGGGGAGGGCAGTTGTGGGTGATCAAGGCCTGCAGGAGAGGGCAATTAGGGGTGATCAGGCCAGCAGAGGAGGGCAGTTGGGGGCGACCAGGCCAGCAGGGGAAGGCAGTTAGGGGTGACCAGGCTGGCCAGGGAGGGCAGTTAGGGGTGACGAGGCCAGCCCGGGAGGGCAGTTGGGACAACGAGGCATGCAGGGGAGGGCAGTTGAGGGCAACCAGTTCAGCTGGGGAGGGCAGTTGGGAATCAATCAGGCCGGCAAGGGAGGCCAGTTGGGGGTGACCAGACCTGCAGGGGAGGACAGTTGGGGGTAACCATGCCTGTAGAGGAGGGCAGTTGGGATCAGGCCAGTAGGGGAAGGCAGTTTTAGGGGCAATTGGGTTGGCAAGCAACCAGTTAGGTGTCAATCAGGCCAGCAGGGGAGTGGTTAGGGGGTGATCAGGCTGGCAAGCAGAATCCGTTAGGGGCAATCAGGCAGGTGAGCAGGTGGGAGCCAGCAGACCTGGATTGTGAGAGGGATGTCCGACTGCCCATTTAGCCCAATCTCACTAGGATTCAGCCTAAACGGGCAGTCAAACATCCCTTGAAGGATCCCAGATTGGAGAGGGTGCAATCAGGCCTGTAATTACATAAGCTGTCTGATTGATTGTTTTGATAAGGCACCTCATTTTGTGGCACTTAAAAATTATATTTATATGAAATATACACATTTATTTCATTATTGTTTAGTCTCTTTAGTTTTAGAGTTTAGTTTGGATTTAAAAACTGCCTTCTAAAAGGAATTTTCAGTAGTAAAAGATTAGCCCTTTTTGTTGCTCTTTAACTACCTGTGTTATCCAAATGCTTAGAGACTTTCTGTGTCTGGAGAGTAGGTGGGTTTGGGAAGGTGGGGATGGGAGGGTAGGGTATAGGGAATTTGAACTCTGATAGTATACTTCTTTGTGCTCACCCTGAACTGTATTCAGCCTGAGATCTTAGCAGTACCCCCACCATGTTTGGGGTTTTCATTATTTTACTTTTATCAGAGAGACCAATATTAGATTTCTGAGAGGAGAAAGGGTGACTATTTAAACCTTACATGAGTTAAGTCACTTGGAATGGATGTGTGATTATTTTTAAATATTGTAAAAAGGAGAAGGGGTGCCATCAACTTGAATTGTGAATGAATTCCTTGGATTTTTCCTCCTCTTTAACTTGGGATGCATCCTTCATTAAAGAAAACTATATATTAATGACACATACTTTTTTCCTATACCCATGCCTTTAGGAGAAACTAGAACATCAATATGCACAGAGCTACAAGCAGGTCTCAGTATTAGAAGATGATTTAAGTCAGACTCGAGCCATTAAGGAGCAGTTGCATAAGTATGTGAGAGAGCTGGAGCAGGCCAATGACGACCTAGAGCGAGCAAAAAGGTGAATGATGTGCATTTTGTTAGAATAACCAAAATTGGCAATCAGTGATTAAAATGTATGTCTTTAGGTTCAACCTATCACCTAGATCTTAGTCCCAGAACACTTCCTTTTGGTACTCATTGCATTGAAACTAACCAAAAATTCTTATCTTCCCAGATAATTTCCTTCTAAGCTTTTCTTTCTTTCTTTTTTTTTAAAAAAATATTTTATTTATTTTTATTTATTTATTTATACATTTTTTTTTATTGATCCTTTACAGAGAGGAAGGGAGAGAGAGAGAGAAAGTTAGAAACATCGATGAGAGAGAAGCATCAATCAGCTGCCTCCTGCACACCCCCTACTGGGGATGTGCCCGCAACCAAGATACATACCCTTGACTGGAATCGAACCCGGGACCTTTCTTTCAGTCCACAGGCCAACGCTTTATCCACTGAGCCAAACCAGTTTCGGCTAAGCTTTTCTTTTTTCCTTCTTTCATGTACTATTGTTCCTGTTGACTTTTCCTTAAAATATGTTGTCATTCATCCCTCTATCTATCCCTCTCTCAAGACCACCATGCTTTTTGTAGGTCCTTATACCTTTTTTTAAAAAAGTTGTGTTTCTTTTTTTTAAAAAAATCAGATGTGTTTCTTTTCTTTCTTTTTTTTTAAATTGATTTTAGAGAGGAAAGGAGAGAGAGAGAAAGAGAGAGAGAGAGAGAAACATCAATGATGAGAGAGAATCAGTTATTGGCTGCTTCCTGCACACCCGCTACTGGAAATTGAGTCCACAATCCTAGCATCTGCCCTTGGCCAGAATCGAATCCGGGACCCTTCAGTCTGCAGACCTATACTCTATCCACTGAGTCAAACCAACGAGGGTGGTCCTTACATCTTAAACCTGAATTCTGCAGTTATTTTCTAGCTAATCTGTCTTTAAATTTTTACTCCTTTTTTTCTCTCCTGTTTTAATACTGACAGATGAGTTTTCTCAAAATATTGCTTTAATTATGATTTTGATGAATAACCTATATGGCTTGCTATTACTATTGCCAGTTTTTATAGATCTGTAAATTAGTTGTTTCTTAACCGTTCCAAATTTAATTCATCTTATTTTATTCCTATTACTTTATTATCTGGTATTTCTTTCCTTAATAGTTGAGTGATTTAAATGCCTGATACGCTGCTAGAGTTGAGGATACAAAGTTAAACTAGCCCTTGGGTATAACAGTGTGGACATTTGATATGATAAATACTCTAGTAGAAAGAGTGTACAAGTTGTTCCAGGGCATAGAGCAGGGAGCAGCTGAAGTTACCCTGGGGAAGGTGGGGAAGCAGAACATACAAGGAGAAATAGAAGTTAACCAGGTGAAAAGAGAAATGCAGAGGCAGAGAGGCAGAAAACTGTGTGAGGTATTAATATTTCACTTTGAAATATTTAGAGACATGGACGAACAAGATGAGGCTGAAAGGTGGTTGAGGCCAGGTTGTGAAGAACCTTGTGTGTAATGTTTGATATTCTATAGGAAGTGGGGGCCTCTTTAATAATTTTTTTAAAAAAAGAGTAATAATTTAGATTGTGATTTCAGCTGATAGTACTGAGGAATTGAAATAGAGAGGAGGAGATGTAAAGACCTCTAATCACTATCATTTAGGAGTAATCCAGGTATTGGATGGAGTATTGAACAGGGGCAGAATATTGAAGGAGAGCAAATGGAATTGAGAAATATTTGGACAGTTGACAGGATTTGATAAAATTGGACATTGCATTATGAGTTCTGATGAGGTTAGAGAATTTTATATCTAGCAGGTAGCACATAGCAGGTAGTGGACTCATAGTAGATACATGTTAATGTTTGTTGAATAATGGAGTAAGATGAGAAATTCAGGAAGAAGAAAAGAACTGGTAGGAAGAATGTAAAACTATTGGAAAGTTTTCCTGAACGTGATTGTATTGTGTTTAAAATTAGTGGGGAGAACTTTTAAGGAATTTAGATGGGAATTTAAGAGAAAAGAATATATTTAATGGCCTTAAATGATAGCAGAAGCTCTAAATGCCACCAGAGATCAGAAGGAGTGAGATCATTGTCTTTGAACTGGGCTAAGCTTTCTAGGTCGGGAAATGATATGAGGTAAACTGACAGTTTCTTTTTGTATTACTTATTTGCACATTATTTATTTAATTCATAGGTTCAATTTTTTTTTTTAGGGCAACAATAGTTTCACTGGAAGACTTTGAACAAAGGCTAAATCAGGCCATTGAACGGAATGCATTTTTAGAAAGTGAACTTGATGAAAAGGAATCTTTATTGGTCTCTGTTCAGAGATTAAAGGATGAAGCAAGAGGTAAAATTTATAACTTAAATGAAATCTTGCTGTCCCTAAGCCAGAGTTCTAAGCTAGCTTCAGGATCAACTTGTTAAAAGTATACATTTATATACTTTATCAGACACTATGCTAAGAACTTTTAATCTTAACTTACTTAATACCTACATCATCAACTCTAGGATGTAGGTAGGTATTATCATCCCTATATTATAGATCATAAAATTGAGGCATAGAGAGTTTGCATTTGTCCAGAGTCTGATAACTTGTCAGTTGGGATTCTAACCATGGTATGTTTTCCAAAGCCTTAATCACTACCACTGTGCATATTCTGCTTGCTTAGTTTGGGTTTTTCCTTCTATCTAAATAATTTTGTTATGCACATAATATGTACATTGCTCTTTATATATTGTATGTCTAATGAATATATATACTTTAAAATTCTCCTTCCCTGCCGTCCTTTTTAAAATGCATTGTAGTATGCAAAATATCACAAAGATGAAAATAAAAACCAGTGCCAATCCATTTATCTTGATAGAACTCACTGGCATTTTGGTGTGTTTCTTTCCAGTCCTTTCCATTAGTATGCATACCTATATATTTATATCTATATATCTATATATATTTATTTATCTATATATATGTCCATATATATATAATTAGGACCACACAATATATACATATGTATTTTTTCCTGTCTTCCCTTTTTTCACTTCTTAATATAGTTACTATAATTCATGCCATTAAAACATCTTTTAAAACAGGTCTTAATAATGTATAATGTTTATTATATTTTATTTGATAGGTTCTTTATTTTCGGTGGTTAATTTTTTGCTGTAAGTAGTGCTGTGAATAGGATTCTTGGACTTAATATTTAGGAATATCCGATAATTTCTTTGGAATAGATTCTTAAAAGTGGCAAAGGATATAAATGTTTTAATAGTCATAAAAGACACTGCTAAATTACTTTTTAGGTAATTGGTATGTTTATACCCTTATGGCAGCGATTGAGAGTGTTGTTCTCACACTGTTAATTAGCATTGTGAAGTAAAAATAGGTTAAAAATTATTTAAAAATCCATTGCAAAGTTGAAAGTTGATATCTCATTTTTAAATAATTTGTAATTCTTTTATTTAAAAAAATATTGATTTCAGAGAGGAAGGGAGAGGGAGAGAGAGATAGAAACATCAATGATGAAAAAGAATCATTGATTGGCTACCTCTTGCACACTCCTTACTAGGGATTGAGCCTGCAACCAGGGCATGTGCCCTTGACTGGAATTGAACCCAGGACCCTTCAGTCCATAGGCTGATACTCTGTCTATGAGCCAAACCAGCTAGGCTTTGTAATTCTTTGATTACTACTTATGAAACATTTGGTCTTATGTTTAAAACTAATTTTACATGTTCTTTTTCTTTTTTTAAGAACTTCATCTCATAATTTATCCATCTAATAAAGGGGGAATAGGCTAATTAACCATCATTCCATCACAAAGATGGCTGCACCCACAGCTGAGCCTTAATGAGCAATCAACAGGGAACTGAAGCTACGCCCTCCCCTGCCCCCATGGGGCTTGACAGGGGACCTCAAGTCCTGCCTTCCCCCACCCTCCTGCCCTGGTGTCAGGATGGGGGACCTCAGGCTGCACCCTTGCCCCAGTGCCAGGCTAGGGGACCTGAGGCCACACCCCCCCACCCGACGGGGCTTGACTGGAGACCTCAAGGTGTGCTTCCTGTCTTGGTGCTGGGATAGGGGACCTCAGGCTGCTCCCCCCACCCCAGCGCCAGGCCGAGAGACCTCAGGCCACACCTCCTACCAGGTGGGGCTTGACAGGGGACTTCAGGCTATGCCCCCCACCCCAGCACCAGGTTGGTGGACCTCAGGCCATATCCCCGCCCAGCAGGGCTTGACAGGGATCTCAGGCATGCCCCCTGCCCCAGCACCAGCCCAGGGGACATGAGGTTGCGTCCCCTGCCAGGCTGGGCTTGACAGGGGACCTCAAGATGCACCCCCAGTGCTGGGTTGGGGGAACTCAGGCCATGCTCCCCACTCAGTGGGGCTTGACCGGGGACCTGAGCCTGTGGTCCCCCCCTGGCAGGGCTTAATGGAGGACCTCAGGTCATGCCCCCCACCCAGCAGGGCTTGAGGGGATACCTCAAGGCACATTCCTTGCACTGGTCTGGGCTGGGGGACCTCAGGCCATGACCCTCCCCCCACCCCCCAGTTCTGGTGCCAGACCAGGGGACCTGAGGCTATGCCCCCCTGCCCTGTGGGGCTTGACAAGGGTGGGACTAGCCAGGTCTGGATCTAGCGCAATGGCGGGGGCAGCCAGGTCTGGATCTCATGCGATTTTGAGTTGCATGTGGGTGGGCAGAGACTTGACTCTGGGTCCCATGGTTAGCCCCAGACTCAGACAGGAGGAAGGTTTTCTTTTTCTTTTTTTTTTTAAGTATATCCATCCCCAGGGACAGGGCCTTGATATCTTTTTAAAAAAAATATATATTTTATTGATTTTTTACAGAGAGGAAGGGAGAGGGATAGAAAGTCAGAAGCATCGATGAGAGAGAGACATTGATCAGTTGCCTCCTGCATGCCCCCTACTGGAGTTGTGCCTGAAAGCAAGGTACATGCCCCCGACCAGAATCGAACCTGGGACCTTTCAGTCCGCAAGCCAACACTCTATCCACTGAGCCAAACCAGTCTCAGCAGGAGGAAGGTTTTCATATACATTTTACTAATTTTTTTTCATCTCTGACACTTCTATTATAGAGAAAGGGCAAATAGTAATATTAAATTATTTCCTCTAATTAATCCCCCTTTAATGTGCATGAATTTTGTGCACCAGGCCACTAGTATAATTATAAAAGAGGCCCGATGCATGAAATTCATGCAAGAGTAGGCCTTCCTTCCCCTGGCTGCTGGCACCAGCTTCCCTGTGGCACCCAGGACCTGGCTCTTTCTGGCAGGCACCTGGGACCTGGGCTTCCCTCCAGCCTCAGCTTTGTCTGGAATGACGTCCAGTCTAATTAGCATATTACCCCTTTTTTTTTAATTATAGATAATTGTGGTTAAAACACATAAAATTTACCACATATATATATTTTTAGCTTCACCTGAGGACATGTTCATTGATTTTTAGAGAAGGGGGCAGGGGGGAGGAGGAAGAGAGAGAAAAGAGAGAGAAAAACATTGATGTGCTGCCTCCCGAACTTGCCCTGATAGGAATCGAACCTGGACCGTAGACATGTGCCTTGACTGGGAATTGAAACCTAGGGCTTTTTGGTATATGGACAGATACTCCAATCAACTGATCCACAATGGCCAGGGCTAAAATTTACCATCTTAACCATTTTTAAGTGTACAGTTCAGTAGTGTTAACTATATTCACATTGTTATGCAACAGATGGCTAGGATTTTTTTATGTTGCAAAATTGAAACTATACTTATTGAACAACAACTTCCCATTTCCTCTTTTCCTCAGCCCTTGGCAATCAAATTTCTTCTTTCTTTTGCTAGCTATGA
>PVJN01023010.1:0-32750 GCA_004026805.1 Lasiurus borealis | reverse complement strand
TGCTATCCTGCCAGCCTAGTCAAACCTCACTACCCCCCCTGCCCACCTAATTGCTCCCAACTGCCTTCCTGCCATCCTGGTTGGTCCCAACTGCCCTCCACACCAGCTTGGTTGCCTCTTACTGTACCCCATGCTGGCTCAGTCACCCCCAACTGCCCTCCTGCTGGCCTGGTTGTCCCCAACAGAACCCCCTGCTGGCTTGGTCACCCACAACTGAACCCCTGTCAGGCTGGTCGCCCCTCAAGGGCCCCAAGCCGATCTTGTTGCCCCATGCAGACGGCTTGCTCAGTCATTTCATCATCCCTCAGTCCAGCCCTGGGTGGATGAGGGGCTGAAGGAACTAGGGGACTCTGGCGGCTGGTGCAAGGGATGGCTGGACTTTCCTGAGGGCAGGCCCAGCCATGCCACACACCTGCCACACCAGTGGGGTTATGGGGGCTGGGCACCACCATCTTGTGGCTGTGGGAGCCACCATCTTTGAGGGCATGACAGTCAATTAGCATATTCCCTCCTTATTGGCTACATGTGCCACCATTTTTGTGAGGATATAACAGCCAGTTAGAATATTACCTCTTTATTAGATAGGATAAACTTTCTTAATTAGACCTGCTTTCTGATGTAGCTAAACTTTTTCCAGCCCAGTGAAGCTCCCCAACTTCTCTTTCAGGTAATTGTTCAGCAACACAGCAGTAAACATCAACATGAAGCAGATTATTATTATAGATCACACAGGGAGAAAAAAGAATAAAATATTTAACTGTGACAGTATTTGACTATATTCTGTGCAGTGAGAAAACCTGAAGTCATTTTCAAGGTCCACCATTTCTTATTTCTTTTCAGTCAATTTAAGTTTCTAAGCTTTTTAAATCTCCATTTTCCAGCTAATGAAAAGAAAATAGTATTCTACTAAGTCTCCTATGTACCTACTCCAGGACTTTTGTGAGGATCAAATGGAATGGAGCATGGGAAAACACTTCAAAGATATTTGGTTAATGTGTAAAATGTTTCCACCTGACTATAAAGCAAGTCACATTCCTAGGCAAAAAGAACTCCAAGTATGCTATTCACTAGGGAGAGGAAGCTGGGTGTTACTAAGTGATGTCATTACCAAGTACCCACAATGACCTTTTCTGGCCTGGGCTGGGCTGTGGGCCGCATTTTGCACCATGAGATCTCAGCATCATCATCTGTGATTTGGCTATTGCTTTGGGGTGGTGATGGGGCCTGTGTCCCACTTGTGGAAAGTCTAGTTTTGCTTTGTGGGCACCAGATCCACAGCATCGTTTCTCTGTAAATGGCCAATGTGCATCATGGCAGCTCCTGCATTGAGCATCTGCACCCTGGTAGTCAATACATTCATAGCAACTGGTCAGAAGTTCAGATGATTAGCATATTAGCCTTTTATATACAGAGATATTTTTATTGATTTCCAAGAGGATGGGAGAAGGAGAGAGATAGAAACATCAATAATGAGAGATAGCCATAAATCCACTGCCTCCTACATTTCCCCTACTTGGAATTGAGCCTATAACCAGGGCATGTGCCCTGACCTGGAATGGAACTTTGACCTCCTGGTTCATTAGTGGCCACTCAACCACTGAGCCAAGTGGACAAGTCTAACTTTATTGCAAAGTTTGCTACTTCTTTGTCATGGTGAAATTTCTCAATAAATATTCACAGCACAATTTCCTGAGACATTGAAAAAGTGAGGTTTGGTGGTAAACAGACTTTTACTTAAGCATTCTCTCTTTGATTTCCCTCCTGAGAAGTTTTATTCCACAACCAAAACATTCTTCTGTAAACAACTTAGTCAAGAACTGAATTGTTGAAGATGGGAGACATTTGAGAACCCAGGATTGACTGTAATGGATGGGAGCATGATTGCAATGAGGCCTTTGATCCCTATAAGAACCCAGTATAATTCACAGTGAAATACTAATACATAGTCATTCCATCAGTACATCTCTTGTATATAACATTGGGCTAGACTGCATTGGGAGTGGGAATGGAAAAGAAACATAAAATATAGGTCTTGGATAAGAGAATCTTTTTATGATCCTGAGAAGATATATTTTGTCCACAGAAAATAAGATGATAAGGTAGACTTTTCCTTGGGTTTGGTTATGGGGTGATGGTTGGTGGTCATGTTGGATAAAGGATGGTAATTCATTCCGACCCTTTCCACAGCTCCCTTAGCTTGTTTCCATAATCCAAAATACTTCTACATCTAGAACCTCAGTTTAGAGCTGGCACTCTGAGCTATTAACACCATCAAACATCCGTAACCAAGAAATTTACTCTGAAAAGAATTGGTTGACTTTCCAAATCAGGATTTTTTATTTCTTTCCCTCCTCTGGCTGTCATCCTTTTCACTCAGGTAAAAATACTGTCTCTTACCTCTCAAAAAGGAGGTATGAATTGCTCTCCCTAGGATACTGGAGTGAGTTTATTAGTCAAAGAAAGGAAGAACACCTTTTCCCTCTGGAACTGTAATTGCACTTTGTAGGAGAGAATGGACAACTTTTCACTCATTTATCTTGCCCAAATATAATGTCTATTCCCTTTTAACCCATGGCCTGAGGTTAAGGCAGGTGCTGCATTTTAATATTTTGAAGAAAATTTGTTGTATCACATTAGTTGCCACTCTGCATTTGCCATGTTTTTCCAGTGTTCGTGGCCATCCATTTTATGCTACAAAGCCCACCATTACTGTCACAAACCAATATGTTATGAAATCATGTGACAGAGTTGTCTTTTTATTCTGAGTTACAGCTCTCCAATGACAAGTTACCTTGCTGACTGTTTTTTCTGCCTCAAAGCTTGAGCCCCTGTTCAAAAGTCTTTACTTTATTCATACTTCCTCCCTGAATTCTATCTTGACTTACAGACTCTGAATTACTTTCCATTTTATACTAATAGCTGAAAGAGAAAAATATTGTCTGCCAATTACATTCTTGCTTTGTCTTCTTATGCATTTCTTGTCATAAAATTAATCAAGAGGTCTCTGTATGTTCAAATCCAACTCTTTCCATGAAGTACTTATTCTTATCTTATTAGAAAACCTGAAATTTCATACCACAGGCTCAGCCTTTTGGTATAAACTTGTGGTTCTCTAAATGTGTTTCTTATATCACCTATAAATATGCTAGAAATGAAGATACAGGGAGTTTCACTCTGATTCAATAAATTAGTATCACTGAGAATAGAGTCCAAAAATTACATATTTTTATTGTTATTAATCTTCACTGGAGGGTATTTTTTATATTGTGTTTTTTTAAGAGCAATATTGGAAGGGAGAGAGACACAAGAATCAATTGTTTGCCTCCCATAGGCCCCCAGCCCAGGACCAGGGATTGGACCTGTAACCCAGGTACATGCC
The DNA here is from genome assembly GCA_004026805.1 of Lasiurus borealis. NCBI lineage: Eukaryota > Metazoa > Chordata > Mammalia > Chiroptera > Vespertilionidae > Lasiurus > Lasiurus borealis. Next base: position 29,371 of record PVJN01023010.1, on the reverse strand, counting down.
CTTGACTAATGCCCTTGACTGGAAATTGAACCCAAGACCTTTAGATGGGCAGTCTGATGCTCTAACAATGGATCAATGCTGGCCAGGGTAAGAAATTATATTTTTATAAACTCATTAGGTTGTTTTTATCTTCTATGAAATGTGAAAGAGGCATTCTCACAAAGTATCTCTTGGTACTCAATTGTTATTTGAATTATATAACATTAACAAATTGATATGGATTGATTCTAAATACAGGCTATATATTAAACTCACCTGAGGGGCTTTAAATAAATATCTGTGTGGCCCTTGCTATTTTGGCTCAGTGGATAGAGCATCGGCCTGAAAACCAAAGAAAGGGTCCTGGGTTCAATTTTGGTTGAGGGCACATACCTTGGTTGCAGGCTCCTCCCTGGCTCAAGCCCTGACCAGGTCGTGCACAAGAGAAACAAATAGTTTGTTTCTCTCACATTGATATTTCTATCTTTCCCTCTCTCTTCCATTGTCTGTAAAATCAATGGGAAAATGTCCTCTGGTAAGGATTAAAAAAAAAAAACTGTGTGTGGGCCAAAATGATTAGATAAACTAATAACAGAGTTATGACTAAAGTGTCCTGACTGGATCACTGGTCATCAGGGAAGCACAAAGGAGATGTCAGACTCAAAGTGGGATAAAAGTATTTGTCTGAGTTAGCTTTTAGGGTTCTTGTATGAAGCAAAACACGTGAAAGGCTCTTGAAATGTTTTTTTCTAAATATATTTTTATTCTCAAATTCATCTAGAAGTATACCATTACTAGCACTACCATCAGTAATAATAGTAATGGTAATAATAATGAAATACCAGACAATCCTTATTGAACTTTTTCTGTTATAGGACTTGACCTGCTGACATTCTAGGGATTATCAGTTTCCCAGTTTTTTGCTTTTTGTTTTTTTTTTTTTTTGTGTGTGTGTGTTTACCAAATTAGAATGGGCAATACTATAAAAACCAGTGATTGTTGTTTTTAGAGACTGCTGAAGATGATGCCTTCAGCTAAGACATTGTCTTTGTCATGTAAGGAAACAGGCTTCTTTAAGTGACCCTTGTTGAAGAACATTAGTCTGTTACTGATTATCTTTCTCATCCACTAAACACTATTGAATATTAAATTAGAATCCAAGTCAGGTAAATAGTTTTCTGGTTTTGGATTATTTTAATTTTAATATATATGTATTAATGTACATATATATTTAATACATATCACCTCCAGATAGTTAATGTTTGATTATATTTTATGCTCACATAGGAATAGCCTTTGAATTCATGAGCCCTTTTTTTAGTTGTTATTCTTAGCCACATAAGATTTTGTTTAATACTTTAGTGGCTAAACTTTTCTGGATTTCCTACAAACAACTCATATCAGTGGAGAGGCATGTTTTAAAAATATATTTGTATTGATTTCAGAGAAGAAGGCAGAGAGAGAGAGAGAGAGAGAGAGAGAGAGAGAGAGAGAGAGAGAGGTAGAAACATCAATGATGATAGATAATCATTGATCAGCTGCCTCCTATATATGCCCTACATTGGGGATGGAGCTCACAACCTAGGCATGTGCCCTTACCAGGAATTGAACCAAGACCTCCTCATTCATAGGTTAACACTCAACCACTGAGCCATGTCAGCTGGGCTGAAGATGAATTTTGAACATGAAACTCTGTTGCTGCATATTTAACTAAGAATAACTGAAAAGGAAAGCAAGAGAGACAAAAATGAGAAGGAATGTAGGTAGAATTTTAGAACAAATAGGCTGAAATTTAATTAATGAAACAAAGAAAGTTATGTCAATCATTTGTAATACTAAAAGGATGCATCAGTTTATAAATATATATATATATTTTTTTTCTGGTTTCTTCACTCAGGAGACCTCCCAAATGCATTCTGAGAGTGTGAATTCTCTTAGAAGAGAGATAGGCTGAGGAATTGAGAAAGAAAAAAAACAAAACACAAAGGTACAGACACATGAGGAGGAGTGAGTTTCTCATGAATTCTGTAAAGAAATTTCATGTTAAAAACACTTCATTTTTCTTATGTTTGAATATGCTTTAAGCGTTCTGAAGAAATAGAAAAGTTCCAGTCCCTTCAAGATAATCTCAGGCAAGAAATAAATAGCTTTGAAAATTCTAGGAGGAGTGGGGTTATAAAAGGTAGTTTTGCTTAATCCTTTCAGAAGTAATTAGCTATTTGTTAACAAAAAAAGGAAGAAAATTATTTGAGAGTGGTGGGAAGGAATAGGAGGAATAGAAGCTAAACAGACTAGTAATTTAGTCATCCAAGTAACCATATCCCTTCTGAAATAAAGGAAGTTGTCAGGGAAAATGATTTTTAAAGAGGGGGATGGAAGGGTAGCCTAATCTTTTCCCATATAACACATATATTCATTTATTGCTTATGACTTAGGTGAGGAACACTCAAGAAATACGGTGTAGAAAGATAGCAAGTAGAGGCCTTATACTTATTGAGTTAAACTCTTTAGTGAGAGGTGAACAGCAACTAAAAGAGGAAACATCATGTCAACAATGGCTCAATTGGAGCCAGGCTGTACTGAGTGACACCAAGCTTTGTGTTAGTGGAAAGCTAGAGGGAAAAGTGAAGGGTGGGTTTTCAAAGCAAGGGCAATGTCAATGCTGGATGTTACTGAAGCAAGGAGGAAATGTGTCAACATGACAGGTTTCCTTGTTCTTGCTGTCCTATTATTATAAAGAATTGTACAATCAATGGGACCAGCCCAGGCAGTCCTCTGACCCTAAGAAGTAATTCAAAATCGAGCCATAATTTTGATCTCATTAACTAGCAAATTGTTAGTCATGCCAGTGATGATTGGGCTTTGGGTATGTATATTTCAAATGTAAGTGGCTTAAATAAAATAGACTTTATTTCTCTTCTGTGTAAAGAAATCTGAAGGTCCAGGGTTGGTAAATTAGCTCCACTTTCATGAAAGACATAGGCTCATTCTATCTTTTGTTCATCTTTCAATTTGAGTTCTATATCATATCACCTAAGATGCCTGCTCAACTCTATAGGATAAAAAATATAAGCACACTTCCTTTAAGTATACTTCTCAAAGGTTGCATTTGATTTTATGTATCTAAACATGGTCATAAAGCCACATCTAATTTAAATGGAAAGTGAAAATTATAGTTATCATTTCAGGCAGTCACATTTCCAGCTAAAATCAGTAGGTAAATAACTAAGGAACAGGAGTACAACAGATATTAGGCAAACTCCAATACTAACATACAGGATTGAGGAAGATAGTTTTTATGCTATAAATTATAAAATACTGCCTGATAGTGTTGCTCAGTGGTTGAGTGTCAATCTATGAACCATGAGGTCACAGTTTGATTCTGGATCAGGGCACATGCACAGGTGATGGGCTCAATACCCAGTGTGAGGCATGCAGGAGGCAGCTAATCAATGATTCTCTCTCATCACTGATGTTTCTCTCTCTTTCTTCCTCTCCCTCTCTGAAATCAATAAAAAATTTTTTAATTATAAAACACAAATAAAAATGTTCATTATTTATTTAATTCAATTTAGTAACAGCTTATTAAACACCTAAAACAAATAAAGGAATTTTCAAACCACAAGGGAGGGAAAAAGAAAAATAAATACCCACACTACAAGACAGAATGTAACAAGCATTGTCAGAAGGTCTAAGCAAAGTTCTGTGAATTCTAGAGAAGAAAGCAATTCATTCTAGCCAGAGCACTGAGGAAGGAAACATCTGGACAAACTGTGACTCTGAGGGCTGAATAGAGCTTGCTGATCATTTTGGTAAATAGATTTTGCTGGAGCAGAGCCATGCTCATTAATTTTTATATCATATGTAGTAATGTTCATGCTATTGCAAAGGAGAGGTGTAGTTATGATAGAGACTATCTGGCTCACAAAGACTGAAATTTAATATTTGGTATTTTACAAAAAAAAAAAAATTAAGCCCTAGCCAGTTTAGCTCAGTGGATATAGAACATCTGCCCTCAGACTGAAGGATCTTGAATTTGAATTCAGTCAAGGGAAAGTACCTCAGTTGTAGGTTTTATCTCCAGCCGTGGTTGGGGCACATGTGGGAAGCAACCAATTGATGTGTCTCTCTCACATCAATGTTTCTCTCTCTGTCTCTCCCCTTCCCTTCCACTCTCTCTAAAATTCAATGGAAAAATGTCTTCAAATGAGGATTAACAAAACAAAACAAAAAACTATGACTGAACTGAAAGGATTCTAATAAGAAGGATAGTGCAAGCAGGAGATAGACTGAGTAAAGATAGTGATATGAGAAAATTCTGGATGTGTTTGTTAATGGGAAAGAAATTACAGTAAAATTTGTAACATACAATGAGCAATGTCACCAAAAAACTAAATTGTGTAAAATGTGGGGGTACATTTTTGAGAGGTTATTAGAAGGATCAGGACTGGCCTATTCAGCTAGGGATCTGGTTATACAATTCAAATTGGTTTAGGTCCTGGGTGTAGTTTGGCATTGCCTCGTGAGTGACTGGGCAAGATTCCTTCAGGACAAGAGTAGTAAATACAACAATATTCCAATACTTGCACATGTTTCCTTGGAAAGACCCAATGAGATTGGGTAAGGCTTGTGACATGGGACATGGTCTACTTCTATCTGCTTCTAAAAGTCAGATTGCTTAGTTATTCCTCAACCAGGCTCACATTCTATTTAACATTTTGCCTCTTACCTCCATGGGCAAAAGTAAGAAATTTTATCTCATTGCATTGGCTATTAGGCCTGCACAGAAGATAGGAGCCAGTGGCCAAATAAGTTACAGCCAAGTTTACTTTATTATAGGACATATTATTACAGGATATTTTAAAATATATTTTATTGATTTTTTACAAAGAGATAGGGAGAGGCATAGAAAGGTAGAAACATCAATGAGTGAGAAACATCGATCAGCTGCCTCCTGCACACCTCATACCGGGGATGTGCCCGAAACCAAGGTACAAGCCCTTGACCAGAATTGAACCTGGGACCTTTCAGTCCACAGGCTGATTATGAACTGAGCCAAAATGGTTAGGGCCATCACAGGATTTTATATTCTGTTTGGTTGGAGCATAAGGTCCTTGCAAGAGTAACTGCCAAATTAAGACTAAAAACACATTGTGGAAAGTGTTTAATGTCATGATCAAGGGTTTGGGGAACAACTAGATAAAGTCATTTAATTTTTTAAAATATATTTGTATTGATTTCAGAGAGGAAGGGAGAGGGAGTGAGAGTTAGAAACATTAATGATGAAAATCATTGATCAGCTGCTTGTTGCATGCCCACTCCTAGGGATCAAGTCCCAAACCCAGGCATGTCCCCTGACCAGTAAATGAACCATGACGTCCTGGTTCATAAGTCAATGTTCAACCACTAAGCCATACCAAGAGGGAAAGTAATTTAATTTTTTTCAAACTAGGGGATGACTTGTTCACTTATAGATAAAATTAACAAAAGCTTTGTTGTACATAAAGAGATTTATTATTTTAAAGAATAAAAGCCATATTCAAGTATAAAAAGTTGAGTTAGATGACAACTCTTGAGAAAATAACTGCCTTTTCACAGAGAATGACAAGAATATCAGACTATATCAATGATAAGAAACATCTAGGTACTATTGCAAATTTGTCAGAGTTGATGAAGGGATGAAAGAGAGAGATCCCCAGTTGAATATAAGCTGTCTGAAGGCAGACACTGACTGTCTTTCATGTCTGAATCCTCATCATCTCACAGCATGCTGAGCATATCCCATTAATATATAAGGACATATAGAAGGTGTAGGTGATTGTTTTAAGATCAAATGATTTTACCTTGTTTTCAACACAAAGCAAGGCTGTATTAGCACATATGATTAACGATGCTTCCTGTTTTGCTAATCATAATTTCTGAACCTAGAAATCATCCCATGTACACTTGAAAATGTATTACTCTGTAATCCATCAATGATAAAAGCATCTTCTGAGAGTGTATGTGTGTGCATTTGTATGTTAAATTACTTGCTTCCCTCTGCTCCGGGATTTTAATTATTTAAATGTTTGTTTTACTTAATTTCACATGAGCTGCACTAAGTTTTTCCTTCTAAATGAGCATGGGTAAACTGTAAAATTTCTCTTTCTTGCCTTATCTGTATATTTAAAATCTGAAAGTACTCTTTCTCTATATCAATGAGAACTGCTCCTGAGATTTGAAAGAAGCCTATGGCCAGTTGTCAGACAAATGTACATGCTTCTTAACACTCAAAATTTAGCAGGTAAATAGCCCTGTTGCTTTCAGCTTTCTAAGGCCTCTTCAGGGCAGTGTGAATTCTTTTCTAGATTCTACTCTTTGATGTATCCCTGAAAGGCAAGGCAAGTTACTTACTTACACTAGCTTGAGCAAATCTGAATCTTTGCAAAATTGCTAAAGGATGATGTTTGACTCCAGGAACCTTTGATTCTCCCAAGTAACAGTTTTCTCCAACTGCTTTTAGTTCACTGTACCTCATTGGACTATCTGGAGACTCTGGAAGAAACTTTTCCTCTGGAGAAACTTGACCCACGCAGCAGCCATCTTGTAGTCCTGAGGAAAACACCAAGAACATTTTATTTTATTTATTATTTATTTGCTTTTATTGTTTAAAGTATTATAAATAGTAGTACATATATCTCCTTTTTCTCCCCCACTATTGACCTCCCCCAGGCCTTCGCTACCCCCCACCCAGTACATGCTCTCACCTGCCCCTCCCAGTGTCTTATATCCATTGGTTATGCTTATTTACATGCATACAAGTCCTTCGGTTGATCTCTTACAGCACCCCCCACCCCATAACCTCCACTGCCTTCCTGCTGTAGTATGTATGATAGTCTGTTCATTGCTTCTTTGCCTCTGTATCTGTTTTTTTTTCCCCTGATTCTTTTCTTTAAAAACATTTTGCCTCTGTAGACCAGAAATAAACCTATAAGAACAAAAAATGTTTGAAGCCCAATTTCAATGTCCAATAGTTTTGAGCCCCAGTTTCAATGTCAAATAATTCCTTATATGTACACGTCAGCAATGATATCTGGATGGTGGACACATGGTGGCAATTCAGGATCGACCCTCTCTGGTTTGGTCCTAGGCATCCTGTAGCGATGCACATCTGCTAACTGCTAGCATGGCAAGGCATCTTTAGGGTCTTCCATTTTTGGACTGTTTCTCCTCTTGTATTCGTGGTTGGAGCAGACCTGTCAATTCCCCTCTGTTTCAAGAGTCCACTTGGTCTTGGAATTGTTTTCTGAAAGTATATAAACATATTCTCAAGCAAAAGTTAATAAAGGAGCTTTTTCTATAAAATTGACTTGGGGTCCTTTTTATTTTTGCCCAGATGATTTTCCTTTGGCTTATTTTGATACCATGTGTGTGTTTCATGGGTGTCTTGCTGTTAGCATTACAAATGAAAATTAATTTTCTAGACTAAAAATGTTCTAGATGTAATTTACTTACCGGATATTTTTCCTTACATGATATTATCCTACTATCCCCCCTTTTTTGATTAATGGAGAATTTTGTAAAATTTTAATGCAATCTTAATAACATTAAATTTTAATTTTTTGCACAAAATATGACTGCTTTATGTTCATTGCATGTTAAGCAATTTTACCATGAGATGAACTACTGATAGAAATTTTAGTTAATAGTTTAGAAATTGCTTTGTCCAGTACAATTAAATTTTCTTGAATATTCCTTTATTTCAATTAGCCAATTTAAATTAATCTGAAAGCTTGATTATTCTTTTACTGTCAAATGTAATACTCTACCAACAATCTTAGATTACCCTGTAAATATTAGTGGAAAGGATTATTTGCATTCTTGAGTAGGCCCTGAGCATTTCTGGTGCTAGGATGAATTTATATATAGGGCAGCTGCTACTGGCCAAGTTTCTTTCTATTAGCTGGGTCCTGATCTGAGCTGGGCAAAGTCTCTTGTCTGTTACATGGGTCCTGATCTGCACTGGGTGAGGGAAACAAAGCAGCCATGGGGGCAGGAGACCTCCCACATAAGGGGTGAGGGTTCAGGCCCCTGCAAGGTTGGGAGGGTGAGGGTCTTTGCCCCACCTCTGTTGACCCCCAAGTTCTCTCCTGATGGCCCCTCTGTGACTGGGCCTGTCTTATGTTGTTCTTTCCCTGAGGATCTTATCCATCCCTGGCTAACCAGTCATCATCCAGGGCCAAGCAGGGTTTGTGAGGTTCAGTTCTGCCTCCTTGGTAGCCTATGCCTCCATGGCCTCCACACCCAACACTTGCCTTGGGATCTCCTAGCCTGCTGGTGGGGCCCCGGCTGATCACATATCTCTGGCAATTCAGGTTATTTTTCCAGGGAGGGCCCAGCTCACACCATTGGGCGAGAGACAGATCCATTATACCAGCCACCGCGAGGCTTCAACCTCAGGATGAATAGAGAGCTCAGGCTACATCTGAGGGCAATTGGATTGTGAGAAGAGGGTCGCTATTTGCAATAAGTAAGAGGAGCCAGTATAGAATGCTCAAGTGCCTTCCCAGCGCCTTAATTCCTTCTGAAAGGGATTGAATCCTTTCATGTCTTTTTATAAATTGCTGCCAAACATTCAAATAATAAGTTTGTAATTTTTGGGGGGATAATTGTACAATATGCTGTTCTGAAATATCAAGAATTATGCTGACATTGTAGAATAATATCATGCAAGGATATCCTTTGCTCTAGACCATGACAAATTCAATTTCAAACTGGATGTCAATTTCTTTTTGTAACTTTATATAACCTTTGTCAGAGAGGCAAAAACACAAATTATTTAGCTCAAGAGGCCAAATATATTGACTTTCAATTACAATCCTTACGACATTTGAAGGAAACTTCTCGTTATTTACTTCCAAAATAATTTTCAGTATACAGAGTTTCATTTAAAAATCTTTGTCACGTGAAACAATTTCTTTTAAGGTTATGGTGACCAATAGTGTGCATTAGATTTAATATTTTATTTTTTCCTTATAATTTATTTTTATTTTTTACATATGTCCTTATTCTCCCATTATACTCCACCCTCTACTCATGCCCCACCCCCCTGTTGTCTGTGTCCTTTGGTTTGGCTCATATGCATGTATACAAGTCCCTCTGTTGATCTTGACCCCTTACTCTCAGTGACCTCTATCTTCCCTGAGTTTTGATGTTCTGATCGACGTTTCTCAGTCTCTGGATCTGATCTTGATCGTCAGTCTATGTCATTCATTATATTCCACAAATGAGTGTGATCATGTGATATTTATCTTTCTCTTCCTGGCTTATTTCACTAAGCATAATGCTTCCCATCTCCATCTATTTTGCAAATGGTAGGATCCCCCTTTTTAATGCAGTGTCGTATTCCATTGTTTAGATGTACCACAAGTTTTTAATCTATTCATCTGCTGATGGGCACCCAGACTGTTTCCAAATCTTAGCTATGGTGAATTGTGCTGCTATGAACATAGGGGTGCATATATCCTTTCTGGTTGGTGTTTTCAGTTTCTTGGGATATATTCCTACAAGTGGGAGCACTGGTTCAATTGGGAGTTCCATTTTTAGTTTTTTGAGGAAACTTCATACTGTTCTCCACAGTGGCTGCACCAGTCTGCATTCCCACCAGCAGTGCAAAGGAGATCCTTTTTCTCCCCATCCTAGCCAACACTTGTCGTTTGTTGATTTGTGGATGATTGCCATTCTGACAGGTATGAGATGGTGCCCCATTGTTGTTTTGATTTGCATCTCTCTGATGATTAGTGACTTTGAGTAGGTTTTCATATGTCTTATTGGCCTTCCTTCTGTCTTCTTTTGAGAAGTGCCTACTTGGATCATTTGCCCATTTTTTGACTGGGTTATTTATCTTCTTTTTGTGAAGTTGTATGAGTTCTCTGAAAATGTTGGATATTAAACCCTTATCTTGATATAATTGGCCAATATGTTCTCCCATACAGTGGGCTTTCTTGTTTTGTTGATGGTTTCCTTTGCTGTGAAAAACCTTTTTATTTTGAAGTTGTCCAATTTGTTTACTTTTTCTTTTATTTCCATTGCCCTAGGAGTAGCATCAGTGAAGAAGTTCCTTTGGCATATGTTGGAGATTTTGTTCCCTGTGGATTCCTCTAGTATTTTTATGGTGACCCATCTTCTGTTTAAGTCCTGTATCCATTTTGAGTTTATTTTTGTGCATGGTGTAAGTTGGTGGTCTAGTTTCATTTTTTACATGAATCTGTCCAATTTTCCCAGCACCATTTGTTGAAGAGACTGTCTTGATTCTTTTGTATATCTGTGCCTCCTTTGTCAAATATTAATTGGGCATAGTGGTTTGGGTTGATTTCTGGGTTCTCTATTCTATTACATTGAGTTACATGTCTGTTTTTATGCCAGTGCCAGGCTGTTTTGAGAACAGTGGATTTGTAATACAGCTTGAAATATGGCATTGAGACCCCCAACTTTGTTCTTCTTTTTCAGGATTATTGCAGCTATTTGGGGTCTTTTTTTATTCCAGCTGAATTTTTGAGAAGTTTGTTCTAGGTCTGTGAAGTATGCCTTTGGTATTTTCATGGGTATTGCACTGAATTTATGGATTGCTTTGGGTAATATGGGGATTTTGAGTCTACCAATCCATAAACTTGGTATGTTCTTCCATCAGTTTATGTCTTCCTCAATCTCTTTTTTCAGTGTTCTGTAGTGTTCTGCATATATGTCTTTTACCTCCTTAGTTAAATTTATTCTTAGGTATCTTAATTTTTTTGTGATGGTAAATGGGATTGCATTTTTAGTTTTTTTTCTGTAAGTTAACTATTGATATATAAAAATGTTATATATTTATTGGTGTTAATTTTATATCCTGCTACATTGTTGAATTCATTTATCATGTCTAATAATTTCTTGATGGAGTCTTTAGGGTTTTATAAGTACAGTATCATGTCATCTACAAATAAGGACAGTTTTACTTCTTCTCTTCCTATTTGAATGCCTTTTATTTCTTTTTTCTTTTCTGATAGCAATGGCTAGTACTACCAGCACTATGTTGAATAGGGGTGGTGAGAGTGGGCATTCCTCACTTGTTCCTGTTTTTAGGGGAAATGTTAGTTTTTGCCCATTGACTATGATGTTGGCTGTGGGTTTGTCATATATGGTTTTTATTATGTTGAGGTATGATCCTTCTATTTCCACCTGGATGAGAGTTTTTTTTTATCAAAAAATGGTGTTGGATTTTGTCAAATGCTTTTTCTGCATCCATTGATATGACCATGTGATTTTTATCTTTCAATTTGTTTATGTGATGTATTATTGATTTGTGAATATTGTAACTTGCAACTGTGGAATAAATCCTACTTGGTAATGGTGTATGATCTTTCTGATGTATTGCTGGATTTGATTTTCTAGAATTTTCTTTAGGATTTTGAAATCTATGTTCATGAGGGATATTGGCCTGTAATTCTCTTTCATTGTGTTGTCTTTATCTGGTTTTGGTATTAGGGTATTACTGGCCTCATAGAAGGAGTTTGGAAGTGTTCCTTCCTCTTGAATTTTCTGGAATAGTCTGAGAAGGATAGGTTTTAGTTCTTCCATGAATGTTTAGTAAAATTCCCCTGTGAAGCCATCTGGCCCCAAGCTTTTGTTTGCTGGAAACTTTTTGATGATGACTTCAATTTCTTCCATACTTATCAGCGTATTGAGATTTTTAGAATTTTCCTGAGTTTTGGAATGTTGTGTTTTTCTAGTAATGTGTCCATTTCCTCTAAATTGTGTAATTTGTTAGAATAGAGTTGTTCTTAATATTTTTTAATAATCCTTTGTATTTCTATGGGTTCTGTTGTTATTTCTCCTCTCTCATTTCTGATTTTGTTTATGTGGGTCCTTTTTCTTTGCTTCTTGGTGAGCCTGTCTAGAGGTTTATCAATCTTGTTTATTCTTTTGAAGAACCAGCTCTTGGTTTTCTAGATTTTTTTTGGTCTCTATGTCATTCATTTCTGCTCAGAGCTTTATTATTTTCTTCGGTCTGCTCACTGTAGGATTTTCTTTTTTATCTCTTTCTAATTTTTGAGTTGTTGAGTTAGGTGATTCATTACCATTTTTTCTTGTTTTTTTTTTTTTGAGGTAGGTCTGTAGAGCTAAAAACTTCCCTCTAAGCCCTGCTTTCATTGTGTCCCATAGCATTTCCATTGTGTGTTTTTATTGTCATTAGTCTCCAGGATATTTTTAATTTCTTCTTTAATCTCATTGATAACCCAAATCATTGTTTATTAAGATGCTATTCAACTTCCAAGTGTTTGAATTTTTTGGAATGTCTTTATTGTAGCTTATTTCTAATATTATGCCATTGTGGTCTGAGAAAATGCTTGATATGATTTCAATCTTTTTGAATTTGGAGAGACTTTTCTTTGATCCAATATGTGATCTATTTTTGAAAATGTCTCATGTGCTCTTGAGAAGAACGTATATTCCATGGCTTTGGGGTCATATGCTCTGAAAATTTCATTTAGGTCCATCTGATTTAGTGAGTTATTTAGAATTGTTTTTCATTTGCTGACATTTTGTCTAGAGAATTTTTCCTGTGATGTCAGTGGTGTGTTAAAGTCTCCTACTATGACTGTATTGTTGTCAATCTTTCCATTGATATCTTTCAGGAGTTTTTTTTTTTATGTATTTAGGTGCTCCTGTATTAGGTACATATATGTTTACCAGAGTTATATCTTCTTGTTGAATTGCTCCTTTTAGTATTATGTAGTGGCCTACTTATATCTTGTTAAGGCCTTTACTTTGAGGCCTATTTTATCAGATATAAGTATCGCCACCCCAGCTATTTTATCATTTCCATTTGCCTGAAAAATGTTTTCATCTCTTCACTCACAGTTTGTGTGAATTCTTTGATCTGAGGTGGATCTCTTGTAGACACCAAATATGTGGGTCATGTTTTCTTATCCAATAAGCTACCCTATGTCTTTTGATTGCTGCATTTAACCCATTTACATTTAATGTTATTATTGACAAGTTCATGTTTGTTGTCATATTTTTTCTTAGTGTTTGTGTTTCTTCTTGACTTTCTATTTCTTCTTTTTACAGCAATCCCTTTAACATTTCTTCCATTGTTGGCTTGGTAGTGATAAACGCCCTTAGCTCCTTTTTGTCTGTGAAGCTCCTGATTGCACCTTCAATTTTGAATAATAGCCTTGCTTGGTATAGTATTCTTGGGTTCAGACTCTTGCTTTGCATCACTTTATCTATTTCATTCTATTCCCTTCTGGTCTGGTGTGTTTCTGTTGAGAAATCAGTTGATATTCTAATAGGAGATCCCTTGTAGGTAACTTTCTGTCTCTATCTGGCAGCCTTTAAGATTCTTACTTTGTTATTACTGTTCACCAATTTAATTATGATGTGTCTTGGTGTCAGTCTTTTGGGTTCAAATTGTTTGGGACTCTGTGTATTCCAATAACATTTTAGAAGCATAGTCCTTGTCATCATTGAATTACTGAACCAATGTCAGTCACTGTACTATTAACAGCCTACTCCCAGACTTTTTGTTTTATGACACCCTTCCCCCATTTAACTAAAAGCTCAGAGTTTCTTTTACTTTTAGTTAACAGTTGTGCCAAATGACACAGACCTAGTACCAGTAGAGTGGAGAAAGAATTGCAGTTGCTATAATAGATGGCTGTAAACATGAAAAAGAGATAGATTTAGTCAGTTTTACCTATGGGCTTTCACTATCACCTTGGTGAAACTAGCAGTCGATGACCTAACAGCCACAGCATAATTAAAAATGCATTGGTTCTGGCATGTGAGGAACTAGGGTTGCATTCCAATTTTATCACATGCTAGCATTAACATTAAGATGATTTTGTAGATTTGAAACAGTGAATAGCCTTATCCATGACTTGGGTTACACATTTCATTTGGTGCTTTCAAGGCAGAATGTCCATATCCGGGTTCCAGATTCCTAATTATATTTAATATTTAATTTTACCTCTTCCCTTCAGTCCTGATTGCCCACTCCTAGTCAGATGTATTGCTCTCACATTTTGACATCTGCTGTCAATCACAGAGGAGAAACACCAAATTATTTTTTGGGACAAAATGTTACACGTTTCTCTGGTTCAGGAGAGTTTATTTACAAAAGTAATAATACAATCCAGAGTTTATTGAACTTGCCATTCTATGAGTAGTATGCAAAAGTCTTTAAAAAGAGAGAAACTTGAGACTGAAACATGAATCAAGAACACTTAAAAATGAAAAAATGAGACCCCGGTCAGTGGCTTGGTGATTGAGCATAGTAAGAATATAGGCCCTGGTTGTGGGCTCGATCCCCAGTGTGGGGTGTGCAAGAGGAAATGATCAATGATTCTCTCTCATCATTGATGCTTCTATCTCCCTCTCCCTTCTTCTCTGAAATCTATAAAAATATATATTTAAAAAAAAATGAACTAATGAGAAATGAAGGTCGATTACTGATTTTGCCTTGTCAGTTATTGCTAACTGGAGACCTGGTGCATGAATTTTTGCATGGTTGGGGTCTGGCTGGCCTGCTCTGATGGCGGCTCATTGGCCAGGCTATGAGGGGGGAGGGTCTGTGGGTGGTTGGCTGACCATCCCTGGCCCCAATTGGGGTTGGTGCCATCTGGGGGGAGGGGCCAAAGGCCATTGGCCAACTGGCCCTGCCCCTAATTGGAGGCCAATTGGAGGCAGGGCCGTCCATGGGGAGGTGCCATGGCAGTTGGCTGGTCAACCCCATCCCCAATTAGGGCATTGGGGGCCAATTGGGGCCCAGATCAGACTGGTTGTCTGCTGCAGTGCATGCCATAGCCACCGGTCACTCTGGTCATTCTGCCATTCCAATCGCTGGGCTTTTATATATACATATAGATAATATTAAGCTGCTTTTATATGTTTTGTTCATATTATTTCCACATCCCTTGCTGTCATGAATATGTCATAAGATATTCAAAACTAGTCCACAACAATAATAACAAATATCAGATGACACACTACAAAGATGCATGTCGATTATAAATATAAATTCTATAGCAAAGCTTTGAATCATGTCTTATGGTCATTCTAAAGAAACAACACTTATAAAATGTGAGTGTGCAATTAGTATGAACACCTTAATTAGCAGCCCATTCTCATTAGAAAAGAAAGAGAATAGTAGATCTAGTTTTGTCCCTGATTTTCTGCATCATCTCCATTCTCTTAAGCATTAAGGAACTTTTATTGAAAATGTTAAAAAAGACCCAAGCTTCATTCAATGTACAGACTTAATTATTAATCTTTGAGTAATATAAATATATAAATTATGTTTTTAGTCAGAGGACCAGTCCTTGGTAAAATTTCAATTTGCCAAGTTAGGTGAATTACTTTTTTTTTTTTTTTTTGGTTTCCTTTACTGTCCTTTGACCAACTCCCATCTAATGATACTTGTGGAATTCAAACTCATGTCTCTCCTGTAGAATCTGCCTTTTCCTTCACATTTCTTCAATCCAAGTGAACTCTACTTAACAGAGCTCTGTTCACCTGGGTCTTGCCTCTGAATTACTGAGTGACAGCTTCCAGAACATCTAAAGGAGTTCCAAATTTTAATGACTAATAATTACTTTGTGTGTTTACTTTTCCTACATAGCCCATTATGCATTTTAGCTGGAGCTTTTTGTAATCATAGGTAATGATTACTATGAAAATTCTGAATTCCAAGTACTATGAGAAGTTGGTTGGCAGATATTTTTAATTAGTATTGCCCTTCCTGGCATTCTTCAGATCATGCCATCTAATTTACCTACTTATAAGACTGACTCAGCTCAGTAGCAATCTTCTTGAAGTAATCAGAAAGCTGAGATGTTCAAAGGAAAATTTTGTTCAGAAAGTGAATGGTATGTAATAGTACTGATTCCTGTGTTTGTTTTCATTATTTTCTCTCTGCCCACAAACAAGATTTGAAAAGATAATTTTTTCCCTTGGCCAGCTCTTTCATATTCTTCATTTATTTAAACAAAAATTATTGAATTCTACTGACATTAATTGCTAAATAAATTGAAATCTATCTCTAAAATTTCTTTATTCCTCTCAAAATTCTCCAGTACTTATTCATTAATTCAAAGAAGCATTTGTTAAGCACCCTTGGTATATCTGAGAAACTGTGAAATCTAGATACAAAAAGATGACTCATGGTTGCTGATCTTGAGGAATTCATAGTACAATGAGAGAAACTGTCAGGTAGGTAATAAATGCGTGATAAAATAGTCTTAATTTATCTGGTAGGAGATACGTAATGTATTGGTTAGGCCAGTAGGGGGCGTGCAAGAAAGATGCAGACAATCAATGATTCTCTCTTATCATTGATGTTTCTCTCTCCCTCTCCTTTCCTCTCAAAATAAAAATATATTTTAAGGAGGTAAAAATATAAAAAAGTACCATGTGTCTAGGCAGAAACTAAAATACTGAGTTAGACAGGGTAGCTTCAGGGACAAATAATGACTTAAGGGCCTTTTCCGGAACAGAGTTTGACAACTGAGAAATAGTCCAGATCCTGCCTATATGTATATTTAGTTGAGTGAAGAAAAGTTTCCAGTAAATAACTTAGGTGGAATGTCTTCAATTGACTGCCATACCATTGGAGTTCTAGGTAGAACTCCATTAAGAGACCTGCTTGGACCTTTTCTGTCCTCTGTAGGTGACATCTTTTATTGAAAGGATCTCCAGGATCACTAGTCCAAGCCCACTCAGGTTGAGTCCTGAGATCATTCTCTAAAAAAACCAAGAATATAATTTTCCTTTATCAAAGGGTGTATTATTCCACTTTTAAGCACACTCTATATTCCTGTGTCAGCTAAGTGTTGTAATTTTTATAACTTACATGAAAATACCTCTGCATAGATAGTGTAATATGACATATATATATTACTCAGTTAAGCTTTAATTGGGGGGGTATTTGTTTATTCAAATTAAAAATCCATAATGATCACATTAGAACAAATTAATCCACATAACAGAAGTTGTCAACTAGTTTCTCTCAGAAAGGCTAGACTCCATAGAAGATTATTTTTCAAGTACTTCTGTCATTCTATTTTTATAAAAAATATGAAGCTTTTTGCTAATTATCACACATAATTTCATAAATATGCTATTACTGGTGAAATTAATTACTTTTAAATTAGTGTGATTGATTATTATAAACGGGCTTTTGTTGGAGATATGAAATGTTTTCAGGATACATATATTAATTCTGGCTACGTGAATTTCTCTCCAGATTTGATCAAAATGTTTTACAATACAGCGAGCCATTACTGTCATGTTGACCCCAAACAGTTTGAAAAGTCCCTGGTCTAGGTTTTAGAGAATTTCTAGTTGCCTGATATAACTATAAAAAAACATATATGCCTGTAGAATATAGTGTTGTATCTGCCTTGAGTTTCCTTTCATGCAAGGTAGTGCTAGGAGCATCTAAAATGACAGTGAGCTAAGCCTTTATAGAGCTTACAGACAGATTTATAATCAGTTTCTACTTACTTGCTAAGAAGTATTTAATTAATGTATGTTTGGCAGAATTTGGTTTTATACTTGCTTTCATTATAACCTGACAGTGAGATTTGAGAAAAGTAGCTAAAGCTCAGGATTCACCTCAAACTTCCTTAGTTTATATACAGAAAATAATTTAAAAGTTGTGCATGATCAAATTGGCTTAGATCAGTCTGCAACAAAAACTTTTTCCATAGATACACTGATTAACAACTCTGTGAAGCAAAAGCTTCACACAGAAAGAAGAGATGAGTCTCAGGTAGGTGTTTTATTTCTGACCCTAGTCTCTCTTTTTTGACATTTCTTAAGTTAATGCCTTTAGGGCTGGCCTATCCAAGAAAGATCAAAGCTCAGCATCTTACAGGAAGTGAAAAAAATTGGTCTTGCCTTATGTATCTTTAATTAAAGCCTTTGAGAAAGATACACGTAAGGATTAACTAGAGGTTTTATTTGCTTGTTTTAGTCCAGGAATGTGCTAAATATCACAGCTTTTCTAGCATTTGCTTGTCTTTCTGTTTTCAACAGGAAAATAAGTAAAAATATTAGAAAAGAGTGATATGCCTTAGGTTTCTAAAAGAAACCCTCCTTTTGTGTAGGAGGAGGATGGAATAAAGGCTAAATAAAGAAAAGCCTGATGTGAGAATTGTCCTCTTTAGATAACTACTTCAGGAGCATTACTGGGCTTATGATATATGAGAAAATGGCTTATCAGAGAATATGGTCCCTTTATTTGACTCCATTCCTATGGAATATCTTTAGGGGTCAGGTGAAAAATAGTTAAAATCAATGAGAAAGAGTCACAGGAGTGCTAGACCAAGTTAGTCTAGAATATACCCAGAACAAAGCTTCAGATAGACGCTGAAGAGAGACATATGTCTGGAGAATTTTAACAAAAACATTGAGGTCCCGAATAACCTAGTTAATTCAATCAAAAGAAAGAAGTAAAAATAATTAATTGAATTATCCAGCCTTGCTCATATCTGTCTCCAGATATGACTCTCCAAAGCAAGTCCAGATCTGGACTCAATCTGTCTATGAATATCACCTGATTAGTGCTGACCTCTTAGTGACTATATGCTACCCCACTATCACTATCTTCATTTCTTTTAATTCTAAACTCTTAAGCCCTTATATTTGCATTTCCTTTCAGCTGTATTAGTTTGCTTTTGTTAGTATTCTTTTAGTCTTTTTCAAATATTGTTAATTTTCTCCCCAAATTATACTGTGAACTATTGGATCTAAGTACTATGTAGTTTCTAATTTTTTTTAAAGATACATTTCATTGATTCTTTACAGAGAGGAAGGGAGAGGGACAGAGAGCCAGAAACATCGATGAGAGAGAGACATCGATCAGTTGCCTCCTGTACGCCCCCCACTGGGGACATGCCCGCAACCAGGATACATGCCCCTGACAGGAATCGAACCTGGGACCCTTCAGTCCACAGGCCGACACTCCATACACTGAGCCAAACCGGTCTCGGCTGTAGTTTCTAATTATGTGTATATGTATATATATATATATATATATATATATATATATATATATATATATATTTATATTTATATTGCTTTGGAATAGAATGTCAGAATGTTAATAGCATAATTAGTCTGGGATACTCTGAGAGTTAGACAATGAGAGAACAAATTGGAGCTGGATTCTTGGCAATGGTGAGAGTAGGAGCCTCCTGTGCAGAATGCTTCTGGACACCTCATGACAGGTAAGTTACAACTAGGACAGTCCTCATAGAGCAGTAGCCCGTGGAACTCTCCCATTATGAATGGCTTGTTCAAAGTCATTACCTTTGTGTAAAGCCATAAAATATGTTACTGGTACTTGTACTGTTTGTCTCATTTGGAATTTTCCACTTTGAATGAGGATCCTATCCTCCCCATCTGTTCTTTTAGCCCTCCTGATCCATCTTCTGTGTAACTGTAATTTGGTGTCCAAATTTACAGATGCTGACTCTAAAAAATATTATTTTATTGACTTGAGAGAGATAGAGGGGAAAGGAGGAAAGATAGAGAGATTATTGGCTGCCTCCTGCATGCTCCCCTACTGGGGATTGAGTCTTTCATGTGTCCTGACTGGGAAACGAACCTGCAATGTTTTGGTGCATGGGTTGACACTCAATCAACTGAGCCACACCAGCTGGGCCAGATTCTGGCTCTTAATCGACAGTTCAAATAACTTTTCTCTGGGCACTATAGCCATTCAACCTGCATCTTATGCTTCAATTTCATAACACTGATAAATATAATTCCCTTTCCTCCCATGTTAGTTATTACAGATATACCTGTTCTTTCTTCAAACATATCCCATTTTATAATTGTCATACACAGTAATACTCATTATTAATAAATAATTTTAATATTAAAAAATATTAGGGAGGCTCAAACAACCAGAAGTCAGTCCTGCTGTCAGCACTGGATTGCTGTGGTGACCCAGCACTGACTGCTGAGGGGACTGTGAATCAGACCCAGAGAGAGGCCTGAAGAGAGAAGCAGGGTCTGATCCATAGTCTCTGTGACAGCTGTTGATCAGCACTTGCCTCTCTCTTTACCCTCCAGGCCTGGCCAGCAGCCCCACATCCATTTATCTCCAGGCCTCCACCAGGGTTGCTGAGTAGACCTACCTTTCTGATCAAGCTCAGTTGATAGGCCCAGCGATGCTGACTGGCATAGAAACTGACCAATCAGAACCAAATCTGGGTGAACTGTGAGGAGCCAATGGCTGCCTAAGAAGCAGACCTTTTGATGCTGACTGGCATAGAAACCTAATAGTCAAAACCAAATTGGTCAGCAGAGAAGGGCAGTTGGGGGCGAGATCAGGCTTGCAAGGGACGGCAGTTGGGGGGTGATCAGGCTAGCAGGGGAGCAGTTAGCTGTTAATCAGGACAGCAGGGGAGCAGTTAGGGGTTGATCAGCCTGGCAGGTAGAAGTTGTTATGGGCAATCAGGCAGGCAGGCGAGCCATTAGGAGGCAGCAGTCCCGGATTGTGAGAGGATGTCCAGTAGTCAGATATCCCCCGAGGGGTCCCAGATTCGAGAGGGTGCAGGCTGGGCTGAGAGACAACCCTCCTTCTCCCCGGGGTGCATGAATTTAGTGCACTGGGCCTCTAACATTTTCATAACAATAATAAATCCAAGGTAAGATTATTCCATGGTTTCATGCAGTGGTGGATGGTAAGTATCTTGTTTTCTTTCATTTCATACCTGATGAGAAAAGAGACACTTGTTCCAGCCATAGTCAGAGATTATTAATTATAGAAGAAGAAAAAGACTCCCTACTAAGCTGACTTTGAGTTTTATTCCTAAAAGATTGCTTTAAATGATGAAGCAAGGGAAATGGCAATAGGCTCTATGAACAATTTTTTTTCATTTCATTGTTAGACTTAAACTGTTTATATTTTTAGATCACAGGTGAGAGAATTTTGATATGAAAAAAATTATCAGTTGTCTGGAAACAAAATTTACAGTAAAGTTATATTATTAGGCATATTTATGACACTATTAGCATGATTTCTATAGAAGGAGAGAAGATACCAAAACAAAAGAAAACTGTACTTTTTACTTGCAAAGCATGTAGGTCACATGCAAAACAATGGAATATATGAGGGCATAATATTTGGAATTCTAAATATATCAACATTATAGTCTTGATGCCGTTGATGCATACTTATTGCACAACTGCTTTATTCTTGCTTTACCTGCATTTTGATCCCTGATACTTGATTATTTTCTTGTTTATTCATAGAAAACAGCCTGTGTTTGTAGCATGTCAATTCATTTGCTTTTCATATTTTAGAATTGCAGCTTAGAATTGCACAATATCTTATCAGATAAACAGTTAAAATTCCTTAACTTGGAGCCTTGTATTTGCAACTATTTATAAAAAAAATATTGTTTAGGAGGTTACTTCCTCTTTATATTTGGGAAATAAAAGAGTTTCCTAAGCAAATGGATACAATAACAAAGATTAGAAAAGGAATATTGAAACTGTTTAGTAAAATGTTTCTTTAGTTAGGTTTCTGATTCCAGATGCCTAATGTAAAGCAAGCCCTTAAAAGGACAAATTGGCAGGATAAGGAAATTATTAAGAACAAGAGAAAGTACTAGGAGTGACTCCAAAGCACCACTTTTGTATCAAGTGTCAATATGTGGAATTTTATGAGTTTTTGGAAAGGAATATTTGAGTTGTAGTTGGAACACATTTTTAGAACACATTTGTAATATTGGCTTAGGTCAGATATACTGCATAAAGTGGTAAGATAATGTTCATTATGCTCTAATAATGACTTTAAAATCAATCCATTTTTATTGATTCCAGAGAGGAAGATCTAAAGAAAAAGTGATAGAAACATCAATGATGAGAGAGAATCATTGATTGGCTGCCTTCTTTCTGCACAACTCACACTGGGATCGAGCACACAACCCAGGCACATGTCCTGAATGGGAATCAAACCATGACCTCTTTGTTCATAGGTCGACACTCAACCACTGATCCACACCAGCACGGCAGGAGGATCTTCTTTAGACAGCTGCAATAGTTTCACTTGCCGCAAAACATAAGAATTAAATTTAAAAGAAAAAAATACTTAAAAATTTAAAATAAAATAAATAAACTTGTCTTGACTTATTCTATTCTATTATAATGATAATTTTGACCTTTGAGTAAATAGGTTATACAGTACTAGTATAATTGCTGACTACTTTTTATTTGATATTATATAGTAGTAATGTACTAAGTGCTATGAGAGAAGCAAATTTAAAAATGAAGGTCAATTCAGTCCTTTTAAATCAAATCACAGAGATGGCTTCAGGATGAAAAACTAACATTTAAAATGAGTGAATGAATATTTGCCAATATTATGTTAATTTTAGATCTCTTAAATGAAAATATGCATCACAGATGAAGCTATAGTTATGCTACACATATTACAGTCATTATAACCTATATACGTTTATATTTGTTATTTGTGAATAAGGATAATTTATGTAACCAGGATCATATGTTGCTTTTAGATTGTTCTGGGTAGGTGTTGCTTGGAGGATTAGCCATAATTTCTGTTCATGATTAATTTAGTTATTGGGATCAGTGCTTATGGAAAGAACATTCTTCTTTCAACCCCAGCACCTCTACTTCATATGGAAGTCAAGAAGTTAAATTCATTGTTTTCATGATCCAATAAGGATATATAATGAATAGAGAAACCTGATTTGATCCTCATATTGCTATGAGAAATATTTCCTGTTAGTGTCTTTTCTAAACTATTTTTTTTAAATACCTATTGTTTCTTGCTTATAGCCACTGAAGTCTCTACAGTTTCTTAGTGGTCAGTTACAGATTGGATAGAGATTTCCTTAAAAACCTTGAACTAAAAGTCCCCTAGTCTTTGCCAAGAGTCTTTGTGTGTCTGTTGGGACACACTTTTAACACTTTGCCAGGCAGTTAACAACTCTGCCTTAGTTTTCACTTCCTCATTGTGGAGAGTCTCAAGGTCAACCTGAGGTGAGAGCATAGAACCTTCATAAATCTTTCTTGGTCATTTGCATTGTTCTATACATGTGCACAGCCCTAGGCATATATGTAGCCCTCTAGGTACCCAGGGATACATCTGAGCTTTTAAAACTCCCTATGCACATCTCATTCCCCAACTTTTTACTTTTAAGCTTTTGAATTAGCCTAGTGTGTGCTTCATCTCTTATTTACTACCTCAGACAGCTGAGATGTTAAACAATTGCCTCTGATGATTTATTCCAACAAGCTCCCCTGGAAAAAGAAAAGGTTGTTCATACTGAACAAACTGCAAATACAGTCAAATAAAAGACAGGTTTGCAATTGGTGTCTTCTGGGAAAACATCATGTACACTAATAAAAGAGAAATGTGCAAATTGACCATCCCTCCACTATACGCACCAACCAATCAGGAGTGAGTATGCAAATTAACCCAGCAAAAAATGGCAGCAGCTTTTGGAAGCCACCCATTGAATTTAATAGCAGAGAGTTGTGGAAAAGAAACTAGGAAGGCTGGTCAACCTTGAAGCCCTGAAAGGTCAGAGCCAACTACCCACTGTCTAGTTGAGAAAATGATAGCTAAAGCAACCTCCACCTTTTAATCTTATGTAAATCTTTGCTTATTGGCTATTATTGGAATTGCCTGCCTAGAGCTATGGGTGGATCCCATAGTCTTAATGAAAGGGATCGCTAGGCCAGAGCAAAGCGAAGTCCTTCCCCTTGAGTTGGGCTACTGCCTGGACCCCAATATTTCCAAATTAATAATTTAAAGTGTCTTTCATTTGCATGCAGCCTCCTCTAGAACCCAAACCCTGAACCTGAATCCTAAACCATGCAGGATATGAAAGGGGACACTACAAACTGGCACATTCAACGTAGGACCTCTGGAGGGGATGATGTTTTCACCTAGAATGAAGAGAGGAAGAATATAATGAAAAGATGGGTGGAAAAAATACACCAAAAAGTTGGGGAGAACAATACACCAAAAAGGTGTATTGGGAAAAGATCACCATTAGATGAGGGAAATTCACTGCATGCAAATCCTACAATCAGCTACAGACCTTGCAATCTGTAAGCAGGGTGGAAACGTCTTTTTCAGCCAGGATAATGGAGAAGAATTAGATTACAAAGTAAACTTTATTATAGACTTTTGGTTTGCATGCTTAAGGAATGTGGTTTCTTGTTCAAATTAAAATCTTAATTTGTATTTGGAATCTAAAATCTATAATAAGAAATGAAACTCTGCTGATGAAACTGCCTCTGGTGTGGATAAATTCAAAGATGGCAGGAGAGGGCAGGACTATCCACTCTCCTGCAATGAGATTAGTTAAAGTTTTGTTTAAAAATTATAGAAGAACTTGCAGGGAAATGCAAAATTTGGCCAAATTGGGTACTAATAATTACTTTGGAAAGTGATAAAGAAAAAAAAAATTAAGATGTCATTATCTATTAAGTATAAAAAGATATGAAGCCAGATCTGTTACTAAAATTTCCCCCAGAGCAAGCAAGATGTGGGGGAAGTGACACACGTGGCAATCCAATATGGAAGGCCACTCTCCCAGTATGCTATTTTAATGCCTCTTTTCTTGCCATGAAAAGTTTTCTTGCCTTAAAAATTTAGAAATGCATCTGGAATATCTGTTCACTTGTAAAGGGAAAAGCTAATTTGAGACAAAATGTGGGCAGGGTCTGATTTCAGATATTAGTCTTGAACTGGACTTGACTCTTTACAAGGGCTACAGAAATGAAAAACCCAAGACTGGCTTTTTCCTGAGAAAAATGACAGATATGAACCAAAAGGAAAAAACACAGGCTAGTTCCAGCATCTGGTTCATATTTCCATAATAAAGAGTTGTTTTTAAGATGCTAATAAAGGGTGTTAAAAATTTAACTTTTAAGGCCTTCAAGAAAATCAATGAATTATGTTATGAAATAATTTATTCAAAGTAAATGTCTTAAAATAATTGGAAATGGTTTTAAATCGCAAACATTGTTGAAAAATATTAATTATAAAGATCTAAGTAGCCCAGGTCACTGGCTACACCCTTTATTAATGGAATAAGGGGTAGATGCCCTTCCCCAAGAAGAACAGGTAATCCGGTTTCCCTCCAGCAGCCATCTTTAAAGAATGTTACAGTTTTTGTATTTGCATACTGGCAGGCTTGCTATTCAATTTCCCAGGACAGAAAAAAACATGGTCATTTTAAAATCAATTGGTTAAGCCTTTGCTTGTTTTACCATCTAGAAATGTGGGTTATGGCAGCTAAAAATTTTAGAAGTTTGCTTCCTTATGAAAAAACTTAAGAGGACAGAATTGAATCTATTGATTGATTATGTAAGGTATTTTTGAAAGTTATTCTTAAAAATAAAACTGTTATTAATCTAGAAACTGCTAAATAGTTGACTTGCCACCTTTGAAAGTTCAAGATTCAAATTAAACTGGGAGAAATTATATAGTTGTGGTAATTAAATGCCTAGAATATAGAAATTTAAAAAGTGTTTATTCTAATAATTAGGAATTCAAAATATGCTGCTTATTGGTCTAATTAAATAAGAAATATTAATTCTGTAATCGCAACAGAAAATTTTAATGCAAAAAACAGTTTAAATTTTAATTTATATCTTAAGATAAGATAATTATAAAAAGTATTATAATACTTAACTCATATAGGGATATATATTTGATGTTTTTTCCATGTTACAATTTCAAGGCTTTAACCAAGAAATGATTTTTGGAGAGCTCCAAGGGCCTGGAGTAATTCAAGAAGTTATTCTCTCTTCTTAAAGGAAATATTTTGAATTTAACTGATATAATATACTTAAAATTGCATGGAAAGTTTTATTAAAAATAAGAATTAATAACTATATTTTACTTATAAATGTTATGAAAGTTTTGACCTCTAAGGAAGGCAAAATGTTTCTTAAAATCCAACAGTGGGAAGTTAAAATAACACAAAGCTCACAGCTGCCTGCATTTTTAATTAGGCTGAAGGTGGCGCTGCTTTTGTGTCTTGTGAATCAGCGTAAATACTCACTAAATTCACTTGCTTTGCTTTTTAAATAAAGATAGATACTTTAATTACTTAATAAATTAGCTTTTTATGTCACGGTCTTATATAAATTAAGCTAAAAAGCCAATATTTTTAAAGCCACCAGAAACCCTTAGTAAGACTTATGTCTGTCCGCAGTGTAGTTTTAGCTTTAACAGTTTAGACAGCAGCCATGCTGGCCACATGGCTTGCCACTACCCTGGGGGCCACCACCTTGAATCAACAAAGGCCAACCCCTCTCTTTGAATCAAATTACTGAGACCTCCCATGATCCTTCTGTATATGCTAATTAGTCAAAGGGATCCTCTTTAAAAATAATATTCTAAGACAAAGAGTTTTAAATAAAACTCTCTGTAGCCTGAGAATTATTTAGGAAATAAATAGATTTTCTTCAAACAGCTGAAGGACTGTAATTTAAAGTCAATATATTTGGGCTCATAAACTGAAGTAATTTGTGTTTTTGCCTCCCTGATAAATCTTATGTTAAAGGTATTTAAAGACTAATTGTAGAAGTTTAATTAATATTATTTGTTGTCCTTAACCTAAGACAAGTGAAATAATATTAAAAAAATAAACTGTTTTTCAAATTATTTGAATTGGCTAATTGAAATAATTGAATATTTAAGAAAACTTCATTGTATTGGGCAAAAAAAAAACTGTTCCTGAAGTATTAACTAAAATTTTTATTGATAGTTCATCTCAATTGTAAAATTGCTTAACATGCTATGAATCCAAAGCAGTCATATTGGTATGCAAAAAAAAATTAAAACTAATGAAGACTGCATTGTAAAATTTCAAAAAGCCCCCTAATATTTAAATCTAATAATTCCCTGTAAGTAAATTACATCAAGAATTTATTTTACTTCGGAAAATTAATTTTCATTTGTAAATGCTAATAGCAAGACACCCATGAAAACACATATGGTGTCAAAATAACCCAAAGGAAAATTGCGCAAAAAATTAAAAATGGAACTCAAGTCTAATTTATAGAAAATAATTCTTTATTAACCTTTGGTCAAGAATATGTTTGTATATTTCCAGAAAATAACTTCAAGACCATGTGGATTCCTGCAATAATAGATCCCAAAAGAAACTGACTGTATTGTTCCAGCCATGATGACAAGAGGAGAAACAGCACAGAGATGGAAGATGCTGAAAATCCCTTGCCATGCTAGCAGTCAGCAGCTGTGCGTAGCTGTAGGTCACCCAGGACCAAACCAGAGAGGGTCGGACCTTTATTGACACTGTTTGTCTACCATCCAGAACTGAAATATCATTGCTGACATATACACATTAGAACTGTTGGACATTGAAATTGGGACTCAAGGCACTGTTGGCCTAGAAAGAAACTTACTATAGACTGATTCATTTGCCTCTCAGCATAATAATATCGTTTGTATTATTTTTGTTCTAATATGTTTACTAGAGGGCTGGATTGACTTATCTTCTATAATTGAAACTTTGTAGCCTTGAGTGGAGGCCTGGGCCCACCAGGGTGTGTGGAAAGCTTGGCTTCCTCCATCGCCAGGCAAACCCAAGTCTCCCTCCTGCTCTCTCCATGGCCAGAGCCATCTTGGTTGGGGTTAATTTGCATATGATCTCCTGATTGGTCGGTGGACATGGTTTGTGGGCGTAGCTTGTGGTGCAGAGGAGTGATGGTTAATTTTCATATTAATCTTTTATTAGATAGAATTTCTAGTCTGCAATGCAAAATTTTTATGGAAAAAAAAAACAGGGGATATGTTGGAAGCTGCCCATTGCCTTCACTAGAAGGCTGCTCAACCTTGAAGCTCTGAAATGTCAGAGCCAACCACCCACTGTCTAGTTGAGACAATGATAGCTAAAACAACCTCCACCTTTTAATGTTATGTAAATCCCTTGCTGATTGGCTATTACTGGAATTGCCTGCATAGAGCTATGGGTGGATCCCATAGTCTTAATAAAAATGATCCCTAGGCCGGAGCAAAGCGAAGTCCTTCCCCATGAGTTGGGCTCCTGCCTGGCCCCCAAAGTTTCCAAAGTAATAATTTAAAGTCTCTTTCATTTGAGTAAAGCCTCCTCCAGTGCCTGAATGCTGAACCACATGAGACATGAAAGGGAACACTACAAGTGGCCACAGAGCTGGAGTGAACAGGAGGCTTGGTTGCCCCTGGCAATTGAGGAAGCCAAGCTTTCTGCCTGCCCTGGCCCCTGCTGAAGGAGTTGCTGGGGGCTTGGGTCACTAGGGGCAATCCAGGTTTCCAGCCTGCCCTGGCCTCTGCTCAAGAAGGCGCTGGGGGAAAAAAAAAAAAGGAGTGCTGGGAGCATAGGTTGCCAGGGGGCGTGGCCAGCCTGAAAATGGCCCTCAGTCCCTTACCCAGGCTGGCCACACCCTATGGGGTGAGAGTACCCACTGTGGAGGTTGGCCAGTCTGTAAAGAGCCATCACCTTCACCCAGGCTGGCTAGGTAACTCAACAGGAACCCCAACCCTGCAGGGGCTGTGGCCAGACTTAAAACTGCCCTCAGACCCTTACCCATGCTGGCCACACCCCCATGAAGTAAGAGTACCCGCTGGGGGGTATGGCCAGCCTGTACACAGCCATCAGTCCCTCACCCAGGCTGACCACGTCTCCTTGGAGTGAGGTCCATGCTGGGAGGCATGCCAGCCTGTAAACAGTTCTCAGCCCCTCACTCAGCCTGGCCATGCACCCTCCAGCAGGGACCCTCACCCCATGGGGGCATGGCCAGCCTGCAAACCAACACAGGCCCCTTGCCCAGGCCACCTTACACCCCAAGGGAACACCCACTCTGATCCAGGACACCCTTCATGGCAAACCCCCACCGTGCACCAGGCCCCTATTTATATTAATAAAAGGCTAATATGTTAGTTATACTGGGAGGCCTTCCAAATGTTTTTCTGGACAAAGCCATGGTGATGGGGCCGAGGTAGAGATAGTTAGAAGCCAAGAGGGGAGGGCAGTTGTGCATGATCAGGCCAGGATGGGACAGCAGTTGTGGGTGATCATGCCAGTGCAGGGGGTGTTAGGGGTGATCAGGACAGTGGGGGGTGGCAGTTGGTGGTGAGTAGACCAGCAAGGGCCCCAGCTGGGGGAGAGCAGGCCATCAGTGGGGGTCAGTTGGAGGTGATCAGGACAGTGGAGGGAGGGGCAATTTGGAGCGAACTGGCCAGCAGGGTAGCACTTAGAGGCAAGCAAGCTAGTGGGGAGGGAAGGTTTGGGATGAGCAGGTCAGCAGGGGGGTGCAGTTAGGGGGAGCAGGCTGGCAGAGAAGGCAGTTGGGGGCAAGCACACTGGCA
>PVJN01023009.1:0-32741 GCA_004026805.1 Lasiurus borealis | reverse complement strand
GAGGTTCTCAGTGGTGGATGGGCACCCAGACCCTCCGTGAGCCTAGGCTGGGTTTCCTATTCGCCTGTAAATAAAGGGTGAGAGAGTTGGAGTGCGGTCTGGTGAGCCCTGCAGTGGCTGATACATGTAGGGGTGAGGAGTGGGAAGAGGGCTGTCAGAGGCCCCTCCTGGGTGTGATTCTCCCAGAACAGGGTCCCCAGGGCTAATAACCCTCCTAACAGGGGTTCGTGGATCCCGGCCCATCAAGGCTGGCCAGAGACAGCTGCCCAAGGGAAAGGGAGCCCCAGTGGATGGGCCCAAGCCAAGTCCTCCATCCTCACTAGGACATAAATGAGTGCTTTCTGGTTCCATATTTGGGCAGGAAGGCTTCTTCCCGTCTCTGAGAAATTCCCACGATGACAGAAGATGTGAAAAACATCTGAAGGGGATGGGTGGGTAGGAATGGAATCCATACAGCTCAGCTCAGTGGTTGGGGGGCGGGGGAGGGCACTTAGATATCTGACTGCAAAACCTGAAGCTCGCAGCCAAGCTCCTCCCCTGGGGGACAGGATCACACAGTAAGTGTATCTATTTTTTTAATTATTATTATTGTGTTAAAATACACATACTACCATATGATCCTCACCCGAGAATATTTTTCCATTGATTTATTTGTTTATTCTTTAGAAAGAGTAGAAGGGGAGGGAGGGAGGGAAGGAGGGAGGGAGAGAGAGAGAGAGAGAGAGAGAGAGAGAGAGAGAGAGAGAAGAAGGGAGAGAAAAACATCAGTATGAGAGAGACACATCAATTCCTCAATTGCTTGCCTCCCAAACGTGCCCTGAAGGGGCTGGTATTGAACCTGCAACCAGGCATGAACCCTTGACAGACAATAGAAAATGGGACCCTTGGATGTGCTGGTCGATGCTCCAACTGCTGAGCCACACTCACCAGGGCCCAACTTAACCTTTTTTATATGTGTGTGTGTTTTATTTATTTTTTAAATATATTTTATTGTTTTTTTTTACAGAGAGAAAGAGAGAGGGATAGAGAGTTAGAAACATCGATGAGAGACATCGATCAGCTGCCTCTTGCACACCCCCTACTGGGAATGTGCCCGCACCCAAGGTACATGCCCTTGACCAGAATCAAACCCAGGACCTTTCAGTCCACAGACCAACGCTCTATCCACTGAGCCAAACCGGTTTCAGCTGTTGCTTTATTTTTTAATGTAAATTCTTTATTGTTGAAGGTATTACATATTTCTCCCCTTCCCCCCCATTGACCTCTCCCGGCCACTCCCATTCCTTGAGCCGTTTTTTAAGTGCGCAGCTCAGTGGTATTAAACACACTCACATTGCTGTGCAGCCACCACCCCCGTCCACCCCAGACGTTCCATCCTGTGCATCTGAAACTCTGTCCCCATTATTATACTTTAAGTCCCCCTCCCGCTCTCAGCTTCTGACAACCACCATCCTCCTTTCTTTTGTGTTTTCTTTTTCCATTCTACTTTCTGTCTCTTTGAATTTGATTCCTCTAGGGACCTCACGTAAGTAGAACCCCACAGTATTTGGTGACTGGCTTATTTCACTCAGTGTAATGTCCTCGGGGTTCGTCCACGTTGCAGCAGATTACAGAATTTCCTTCCTTTTTAGGCTGAAGAACATTCTGTTGTACATATATGCCACATTCAGTTTACCTGGTCATTGGTAGATAGACACTGGGTTGCTTCCACGTTTTAGCTTTTGTGAATAATGCTACTATGAGCATGGGTGTACAAATATCTCTTTGAAACCATGTTTTCAATTTTTGGGGTATGCACCCAGAAGTGAGATTACTGATTCAATCCTCTATAATAAAAGCGTAGTATGCAAATTGTCCCCTCGATTAGGAGTTCTTCCGGGAGTTCGAGCAGAAGGCAGGGCTGGCCAGGGGAAGGGAGGGAGAACCTGGCTGGCCACTACCAGCCATTAGGGACCATACCCGTGCTTGAATTTTGTGCACTGGGCCTCTAGTGTTGTATGTTTCTTTAAATACAGTGAAACCTCATATGTGCCTCCCCGTGTCCTAAAAGACTAAGGATCTAGTCTTAGCCGGTTTGGCTTCGTGGATAGAGCATCAGCCTGTGGACTGAAGGATCCCCCATTCAATTCCTGGGCAGGGCACATGCCTAGGTTGCAGTCTAGATCCCCAGTAGGGCTGGTGCAGGCAGCAGCCATTCAATTATTCTCTCTCATCATTGATGTTCCTATCCCTCTCTCCCTCTCCCTGTCTTTTCTGAAATAAATAAAAAC
Organism: Lasiurus borealis; assembly: GCA_004026805.1. NCBI lineage: Eukaryota > Metazoa > Chordata > Mammalia > Chiroptera > Vespertilionidae > Lasiurus > Lasiurus borealis. The sequence continues at coordinate 30,471 of PVJN01023009.1, read as the reverse complement.
ATATATTTGAAAATAATAATTTAACAAATAAATAAAATAAAAGACTAAGGATCCAGCAATGAACAAAACAGAGGCCCCTGCCCTCCCAGAGCCCATGTTCCAGTGAGGAGAAGCAGTCCATGAATTCATTCAATAAGACAGATGCTAAGTCCTGCCAGGAAAATAAAGCTGGGGAAGAGAACGGGGACGGTTGATGAAGGAGGTGCAATTTTAATTGGAGGCCAGGGAAGGCTTCATAGAGAGGGTGACTCCTGAGCAAAGAGCTGAAGGAGGTGAGGGAGCTGTATTTGTTTTCTGTTGCTGCATAACAAATGACTCGCAAATCTAGTGGCTTAAAACAGCAACACGGATGATCTCATACGTCTGTGGGTCAGGAATCTGGGTGTGGCTGAGCTGGTCCCCTAGCTCAGCATGTCTCACGAGGCTGCACCCGATGCTTCCACTGGGGTCATCCAAAGACTCAGCTGGAGAGGAGCCACTTCTAAACTCACACACGTGACTGCTGGCAGAAGTCAGTTCCTTGCTGGCTGTTGACTGAAGGCCACTCTTAGTTCTTTGCCACGGAGATCTCTCCAAAGGACAGCTTAGGTGATGGCCACTGACTTCATTCGAGTGAGCAAGCAGGAGGTTAGGGGCGAGTGCTAGCAAGAGGAGAGGTCAGCAGCGCAGAAGTCACAGTCTTAGACCTTAATCTTGGAAATAACATCCCATCCCTTTTACCATGACTTATAGGTTAGAAGTGAGTGTCCAGCCCACACGCAAAGGGAGGCAATTAATTATACAGGGCATGAGGATCAAGAGTCATGGACCGTTAAAAGCATCTTAGATGCTACCTACTGAAGGAACCGTGCAGCTATCTAGAGGAAGAGCATCCCAGGCAGAGGAAACAGCATGTGCAAAGGTTCTGAGGCAGGAAGACGCTCGGCGTGTGGTCAGAACAATGTGATTGAAGCAGGGACTGGACATGGGGAAGCAGTAGATATGGCAGAGAGGCCAGCAGCCAGTTCTGAGGGCCATGGGAAGAAATTGTTTTTTCTTAGTTTATTTAATGGTTTATTGGTTGCTTCTCATATGTGCCCTGACTGGGAATTGAACCCACAACACTGGCATATCTTTTACTACGGACAATGCTTTTATCAACTGAGCTACTTGGCCAGGGGTTTTACACACACACACACACTAGAGGCCTGGTGCATGAAATTCACGCATGGGACAGAGGGAGAGATCCCTTAGCCCAGCCTGCACCCTCTCCAATCTGAGACCCCTCGAGGGATATCCAACAGCCCATTTAGGCCTGTTCCTGGTTGGATGGGGTCTAAACGGGCAGTTGGACATCCCTCTCACAATCCAGGACTAATGACTCCCAACTGTTTGCCTGCCTGCCTTCTGATTGCCCCTAACCACTTCTGCATGCCAGCCTGATCACCCCCTAACCACTCCCCTGCTAACCTGATTGATGACTAACTGCTCCCCTGCCAGCCTGTTTGCCCCTAACTGCCCTCCCCTGCAGGCTTGATTGCCCCCAACTACCCTCTCTTGCAGGCCTGGTCCCTCCCAATTGCCCTCCCCTGCTGGCCATCTGTGGTGGCCATCTTGTGTCAACATGGGGGCAGGACCTTTGACCACATTGGGGCAGCCATCTTGTGTGTTGAAGTGATGGTCAATCTGCATATTACTCTTTTATTAGATAGGATAGAGAGGCCTGGAGCACAGGTGGGGCCAGCTAGTTTGCCCTGAAGGGTGTCCTGGATCAGGGTGGGGGTTCCCTTGGGGCATGGGGCAGCCTGGGCGAGGGGCCTGTGGTGGTTTGCAGGCCGGCCACGCCCTCCAGCGACCCAAACGGAGACCCTGGTATCTGGGATTGATTTATCTTTTATAATTGAAACTTTGTAGCCTGGAGTGGAGGCCTGGGCACTCCAGGGTGTGTGGAAAGCTTGGCTTCCTCCATCGCTGGGGAAACCCAAGCCTCTCTCTTGCTTGCTCCATGGCTGCAGTCATCTTGGCTGGGGTTCATTTGCATACTCATTCCTGATTGGCCAATGGGCATGGCTTGTGGATGTAGTGAAGTGGTGGTTAATTTGCATATTACTCTTTTATTAGATAGGATACACACACACAAACACACTAGGGGCCCAGTGCACAATTTGTACACCTTAAAAGGAACTGTGGGCCATGAAGCTGCAACAGGCACAGGGGTGGGTCTGCCCTCTGCCCAGTTCCTCCTATCTCAGCCCCCGGTTCCCTGTCTGCCTATGTGCTGGCAGCCCTGCTCCCACCACTCCTATGTGCTGATGGTGCTGCCCCAGTTGCCCCTCAGGAGCAGGGGGAGGTGGAAAAGCCCTCAGGGGGATCAGGACCAGCAGCTGCCACTGGCACCCACTGACAGCAGGAGAAATTGGGGCTGGCACTGGGCACCGGCACTGGGTAGGAGCAACGCTCCAATGCTGGCAATGGGTGCGAATGCGGCTGTCACTGGCATCAGATGTGAGTGCTGGGTGGGACTGCAGAGCGGGAACTAAGAATTTTCAGTAACCACCAGAAGCTCACCCCATGGCAGCTACTGGTGCCCCACCTTGACCTGGCACCCCCACTCACCTGCTCCACCATCCCGCTCTGGCTGATGCCTGCCATGTTCCATGCCCTCTCCCTGGTGGCCAGTGTATATCATAACAACGGGTTTTTTAGTTGTTCTGCTGTTGGGTCTATTTGCATATTAGGATTCTCTATATATAGATATATTATTGATTTCAGAGAGAATGGGAGAGAGAGAGAGAGAGAAACATCAATAATGAGAGAGAATCATTGATTGGCTGCTTCTGAATGCCCCTACAGGGACCAAGCCTGCAGCCAGCAACCTAGGCATGTGCCCGAACCAGGAATCCAACTGTGACCTCCTGGGTCAGAGGCTGACACTCAACCATTGAGCCACACCAGCAGGGCTGAAATTTTTTTCTAAGATCAGTGAGAAACCACGGGTTAATTTCAAGACAGGCATGATGTCATCTGATTTACATGAGAAGATCCCTATGATGCTAACAGAAGTAAAATGGCACCTGGGATTTGCCTTTGAACAGTCCATTAATAAAAACCCGGGAGGTGAGAGATGAAACAAAATGGGTAAAATGTGGATTATCATCAAAGTTGGGTGACTCTTCACATTCTTCTCTCTACTTTTGCACCTGTTTGAGATTTTTCCATAATAAAAAAGGAAATATTACAGACGAAGCATGTTCCTGGTTTCTGCGGGGAGAAAGAACTGTGGGGAAGGCAGACAGAGGTGGGGAGTCATGCTGGCGGCGATGGCAGGCTGGAGGCCACCACCATGGCCAAAGTGGGGGCTGTCAGCACCACGTGCTGGTGGGGTGTGGAGACGCTGCCACTCTCCTCCGCGGCTGGTGTGAGCCTCAAACAGTTTGCCAGGTTTGTTTGTTTGTTTTGTACAGTTACACATTTATCACACAGCCCAGCAATTCCATTCGTAGGTATTTTACCCGAGAGAAATGAAAACATGTTGGTGTAAAGATCCTTTGGAAAATGTTCATCGCCAAAAAAACTGGAAACAACCCAAGTGTCTCCCCACAGGAGACGGGATGAACAAACTGAGGTCTGTTCTCGCCCAGGAATACTCTGCAGCAATCAAAAGGGAGGAAAGGCTGATGCAGGAGCCCCTGGATACATCTCAGGGAGCTGGGTGCTGAGAAGACCCAGACAGAAGAGGGCCCCTTGTGATTCTGTTTGCATGGAAGTCTCCCAGGTGACAGAAATCAGAACGATAGTAGTTGGGGGTGGGGACGAAAGGGATGGGATTTGACTGGAGCCTCTGATTGACCTGTTCCCCCTCTGATGGGGCGGGGCCCAGGGCTGCGGGCGCATATAAGGCGCTCAGGCCTGGACCTGGCTTGGGGTAAAGGATCTCTAACGGGCTCCCTGGAAAGTGGTCCCCCATCCCCAGCCCCCCCACCCCCCACCTGATGACCGTGGTTTGAGGAGCCTGGAATCCTCTGTTCCAGACCAGAGGCCGCAGGCCTTGCTGGTGGGCGGGATATGGGGCTGAGAGGAAGCCCCGTATCCTCCCCCATATAGGGGAGGGGGAAGCCCGACCTCTGTCCCCCCGCTGGGACGCGCTGGTGGGTCTGAAAGCTTCTCTGCCGCCGCCCAGGCTGGTCGATAGCAGACACCCCGACTCCGTCCCGCCTGCCCGGCAGCCCGGCCCCTTCCCGCCAGTGCAGCCCCGGAGGGGACCCGGGCTGGGGGGGGTGGAGCCTGCGCCCACGCCGCTTCACTCCTAGCCCTGGCCCCCCTCCACGCACATCCCTCCTTCATCCCCCAAAGTCCCAGCCACTGAGACCTGAACTTGTCCCAGGGGCTGGGGGGTGGGGAGTGGGAGGTAACCAGCCAGCTATGCCTGGGGTCTGCATTGTGATGGGGGCCTGTCTGCGTCCACTTTCCCCCCATTGAAGAGGCACCTCTTTGGTGCCATTGAGCTTGGGTTCACTTATTCATTCATTCATTCATTCAACACATAGTTATTGAGTGACTAAGACATCGGTTCACTTAGAGTGAACATCCTAGGCGAGCGCTGACCAACAAAAATATGATGAAGCCACAAATGTGGGCACGTGTGTAATTTAAAATTTCCAGTAGCAGCATTAAAAAGGTAGAAAAGACCCTGACCGGTTTGGCTCAGTGAATAGAGCCTCAGCCTGCCGACTGAAAGGTCCCAGGTTCAATTCCTGTCAAGGGCATGCACTTTGGTTGGGGGCACATCCCCAGTTGGGGGGCCTGCAGGAGGCAGCTGATCGATGTTTGTCTCTCATCAATGTTTCTAATGCTCTATCCCTCTCTCTTCCTCTCTGTAAAAAATCAATAAAATATATCTTTAAAATATATGCGGGAGGCAGCCAATTGATGATGTGATTTTAAAAAGGTAGAAAAGGAATACGTAGATATAATGAATTGTAACCGTGTGTTTCATTGAACCCAATATAGCCAAAATACTATCCTTTTAACATGTAGTCCATATAAAGATGATTAATGAGATTTTTACCTTCTTTTTTATCAGTACTAAGTCTTCGGAATCTGGTGTTTTCACTGGGAGCATATCTCAGTTTGTACCCGTCATTTTCAGGGCTCAACAGGCACATGTAGCCAGGACTGACGGTGCCGACCAATGCCGGTCAGGAGGACGGTGGGGATAAGCGGGTGCCAGGGGCGCAGTGTGATTTTCCCTGGAGTGAGACGGGGAATCCATAAAGGTGTTGAGTCGGACAGGAGCATGTTCTGACCATCAAAAGATCCATTTGGCTACAGTGATTAAATAAATGTGGACGACATAGGGTCTTACCTTGAAATACATTTAAAAAATTAGGTGGCTGTTTCTTCAGTGGGTGAATAAATAAACTGCAATAAATCCAGGCAAGGGAGTATCATTCAATACTAAAAAGAAATGAACTATCACCCAGCTGGTGTGGCTCAGTGGTTGAGCGTCAACCCATGAACCAGGAAGTCACTGGTTCAATTCTGCAGTCAACACACATACTTGGATTGAAAGCTCCATCCCCACCACTTCGGGGTGTGCGGGAAGCAGCCAATTGATGATGTGATTTTTTTTTCTGGTGAATGTTTCTATCTCTCTATCCCTCTCCCTTCCTCTCTCTCTAAAATCAATAAAGACCTATAAAAATTGTACACATTAAGAAATTAGCTATCCAGCCATAAAGAGACATACACTCGGGAGAAACCTAAATTCGTGTTACCAAGTGAAAGAAGCCAATGTGAAAAGACTACCTACATACTGGATGACTCCAGCTCGATGACATTCTGGAAAAGGCAAACCTAAAGAGACAGTAAAAAGATCAGGGGTTGGGAGAAGCAAGGGAGGAATAGTAGGGCACAGAAAATGTTTAGGGCCGTGAAACTACTCTGCATGAGGCTACGACGGTGCATGCATGCCATCCTATATTTGCTGAAGCTCCTAGAACGAGCCACCCAAGCCTGAACTGTCATGTAAACCTAGGGCTTTGGGGGTGATGATGTATGTGTCAGCGCAGGTTCATCCATTCTGACAAGACCAGTGGGGATGTTGATAATGGAGGAGGCCTGCAGTGTGGGGGCAGTGGGTCGATGGGAAATCTCTGTACCTGACACTCAGTTTTGCTGTGAACCTAACACTGCTCTAAAAAGTTCTTAATTTAAAAGTAAATGTCTTAATCAGGTGGGTGGATAGATGGATAAGAAGATAGATAGTGACAAATGGAGTCGAATGTCAACTAGAATCTAGGTGCTAGGTGTAAGAGTGGGTGTTCACTGGACAGTTTTTTTCAAATTTCCTGCACATTTGGCAACATTTGTGCTGAAATGTGGGAGAAAATGGATTTATTTGTCTCTTGTGGCTGCTATAACAAATGACCACAAACTGGGGGGCTTAGCACAACAGGAATTTATTCTCACAGTTCTGGAGGCCGGAAGTCTGAAATCAAGGTGTCTGCAGAGCCGTGCTTCTTCCAAAGGCTCTAGAGGAGGGTCCTGCCTGCTTCTTCCAGCTTCTGGGGGCTCCTGTTTCTCCTCAACTGGGGCGAAACCACCCCAATCTCTGCCTTCATCTTCATGTGGCATCTTTCTCTTCTTGTGTCTCCTCCTCCTCTTCCTCCCCCCTCTCCTCTTCCTTCTCTTCCTCCTCCTTCTTCTCTCTCTCTCTCTCTTTCTCTCTTTCTAAATATATTTTTATTTGAGGCAGAGAGAGGGAGAGAGAGACAGAATCATTGATCGGATGCCTCCTGCACACTCCCTACTGGGGTTCGAACCTGCAACCCGGGCATGTGCCCCGACGGGGAACCAAACAGTGTCCTTCTAGTTCATAGGTTGACGCTCAACCACTGAGCCACGCTGGCTGGGCTCTTCTGTCTCTTTTAATGACACTTGTCCGCACATTGGGGTCCCCCTTGTACAATCCAAGATGCTTTTATGTTGAGGTTCTTAACTTACATCTACAAACACCTATTTCCAAATAACTGCGCACTCTCATGTCCTAGGGGTTAGGACTTGGTCATATCATTTGGGGCATAATTTAAATAACATGCAGTATAGGCCTTGTCCCAGGTGTCAGCTATGGAATGCTAGCACAGGGCACAGCCTCTCTGAGGTCCTCTGAGTGCCACATAGGAGGTGCTCAACAACCTGAATTGATTTTTTCCCTACCCCAGGGCCTCTCCTGGCAGCTGGTCCTATAGCAAATGGCCTTCGGGACCCAGAGGACACGTGAGAACATCAGGCACAGGGCCTCGTGCCATCTGGGGGAGAGGACAGCTTCCTGGCTGATGACACAGGTTAGATGGCATCAGAGGACAAGGCTACACACCCTGATCCCACCACCTAAGCATTGCAGTGACCTTGGGCAGGTGGGTGACGTTGACCCTCAGTGCTTCAATCGCTTCATTTGTAATGGGAGGAGACTCATTCACTTATTCAGCAAGTATTTAGTGAACACATGATGGGCCAGGTGCTGAGTGCAAGGAGTGGGGACACAGCGACGAATAAAAGAAGGGAGGCCTGTCCTCAGCAGGGAGGTGAACAACAGAAACAAGAAGCATGCTATTTAGAGAATTAAAATGGGTGGATGGGCCCTAACTGGTATGGCTTAGTGGATAGAGCTTCGGCCTGCGAGCTGAAGGGTCCCAGGTTCGATTCTGATCAAGGGCATGTACCTTGGTTGCAGGCACATCCCCAGTAGGAGGTGTGCAAGAAGCAGCTGATTGATGTTTCTCTCTCATCGATGTTTCTAACTCTCTATCCCTCACCTTCCCTCTCTGTAAAAAATTAATAAAATACATTAAAAAAGTAAAATGGGTGGATGTGTTGGTGTAGTCAGACGGTAGAGAAGGCTCGTTGGAGGAGGTGACTTGAACTGGAGTGTGGGTGATGAGAAGAAGCTGGCCATGTGGGGGCTACCAAAAAGGGTGCTGTCGGTAGAGGGAAAGGCAAAGGAGGGCCACAGTGGTCCTGATGCCCTGGATCGGGCAATGGCCCTTCATTTATTCACTCATTTATTCACCAACTATTTGTTTAGCACCTTTCACCTGCCCTGGATACACCGTGGACCAAGAACAGGACACAACTTTGGGCAGGGGCCCTGGCCCATGTGAAATGCTCAGTAAATGTCAGCAATTCTTGATGGCCGGTAAATTCAAAGATTCTCCCTTTCTGCGCTTCCTGGTGGGCTTCCCTGAGGAGGCACCACTGCCCTATGTCCTTCTTTCCGCAATGAAAATGGCTTTCTGGGTTTTATTCTGGTTGTAAGATGACACCTAAGAAGGGCAGAAAATGGGATTTTCCATATCTTTGTTGTTGTTGTTTTTTTAATTGCATTAAAATAGGTATCTTGATGATTTAATCTATGTTGATAACACCCCTTAAATTTTGTTCACTCATTTTACCCTTGCTTGTCCCAGCCCTAGCATACACATGCATGCATATACACATATAAGCACACATGCACACGTGTGCACATAAGTTCACACATACATACCCACTAATAGGGGTGCAATGAAACCAGTCAGTGAAAAAGATCACTTTCCCCTGTCCCCCCACCCTTTTCTTAGTCACTGTCTAGACATCAGTTTTTTGTAGGAGTCCCAGTGACATCAAACAGAACCTCAAAGAGAAAAAAAATACTGTACTTGTGAGAACAATCTGCTTTTTCAAACACGGAACAAAAACAAATAGGAAGTATCAGAACCCACTGCACAGACAAAGGGTAAATATTATTTCATGAAACTTGTTTCCGCTCCGAATCTGGGCCGACTACATGGCAAGGTAAAACATTGCTTCTTTGATTCTTGATCAAAATGCTTGACATATGTGGCTACCTGTGATGTTTGAAATCTGTTTTCTTTTTGTCCCTTAATTGATATGTCACAGAGGTTACACTGTGTCCGTAAATATAGGTTTTATCATTTTCATTTTCCACTGTGTCAACCCTAGACTCAGACTCTTTCCTTGTTGTCAGGCTTTCCTTAAAGGCTCGCGTAGCGATGATGACAGCCACTGTGACGTGCTTGGCAAGAGACTACCATTTCACACCCATTGCTGGGTGGAGTCTCATTGACACACCCATTGTGTACGGGCAAGGAAATGGAGGCTCCTGACATCCAGTCACTTCACAGCTTGCAAGTGGTAGAGCCAAGATTTGAACCCCAGCCGTCTGATTTTGGGGCTCTTAGCCACCCTGAATTACTCTTTGATATGTCTTCACATATTCCTAAAGACAGATTTAAGTTCACACCCTTAAATGTTGTGTTTTGTTTTTTTTAATATATATTTTATTGACTTTTTACAGAGAGGAAGGGAGAGAAACATCCATCAGCTGTCTTCTGCACGCCCCCTACCGGGGATATGCCTGCAACCAAGGTACATGCCCTTGACCAGAATCAAATCCGAGACCCTTCAGTCTGCAGGCCAACACTCTATCCATTGAGTCAAACCCATTAGGGCTACACACTTAAATATCTAGGCTGCCCCCCAGGAAGGTTGTATCAGTTTGCACGTCCACGAGAGAGCAGGGGTGTGCTTGTGCATCCCCAAGACTTCACACATGCTAGTGTTGAGCTTGACAAGCAAACGTGATTCTTTAGCTGATGAATGGCAGGATTGAGCATCTATACAGAAGTTTGTGGACTTCTTATAATTCTTGTATAAACCTCCTATTCATGCCCTGTGCCAATTTCACACTTGGCATGTCTTTTTCTTATTGATTTGTAAGTGCTCTTTGTATGTTAAGACTCACTGTTTTGTCTGCCATATACTTATGTGGCAAAGAATCTAATCTTTATCAGGGATCATTTTGAAAGGTCAGAAAGGCCTGCCTTTTTTTTTTTTAATATATTTTATTGATTTTTTACAGAGAGGAAGGGAGAGAGAAAGTCAGAAATATCGATGAGAGAGAGACATCCATCAGCCGCCTCCTGCACACCCCACTGTGGAGATGTGCCCACAAGCAAGGTACATGCCCCCAACCGGAATCGAACCTGGGACCTTTCAGTCCGCAAGCCGACGCTCTATCCACGGAGCCACACCGGTCTCGGCCAGAAAGGCCTGCTTTTATTGCCCATCTGTGAATGTTTCTGTTCTGATGAATCTTCACTGTAGGCTGCATTTTATTGGTGGTGCTTCCAGAAGCAAAAGTGGAGACTCTGAGATTTTATAAACCCCAGCCTTATCCAGACCAACACTTAAACCCTTCAGCCTCCCATGGCAAGAAAGCTCAGGCCTGGGAGTCAGGAGCCCCAGCTCTGTGTTTCAGTTTGTAGCCCATTGCAAAGGCTCAGCCTCTTCTTTCATTGGGTTCAGAGGGACGGGTAAATGCAGCCACACCTATCAATACCTAAAAGCCACGCCCCTCTCCTCATCCAGCCACTCCTCCCTCCTCTGGAGGACCAGAAGCGGTAGATAGAGAAGGATGGGTGGCACCATAGAGAAACAGTGCGAGTGGAGACAGGCAGGAGGGGTCCCCTGGCCTTGATGGCTGGCAACCCCTTGGTGCCCCCAGTACCCACCTGGTTAAGGAAAGGAGGCGCCTGGCTACTTGAGCCTACCTTTCTCTCTCTCTCTCTCTCTCTCTCTCTCTCTCTCTCTCTCTCTATATATATATATATATGTATATATATATATATATTTATTGATTTCAGAGAGGAAGAGGAAGAGAGAGATAGAAACATCAATGATGAGAGAGAATCATTGATGGGCTGCCTCCTGCACACCCCCTACTAGGGATCAAGCCTGCAACCAGGGCATGTGCCCTTGACCAGAATCGAACCTGGGACCCTTCAGTCCGCAGACCAACACTCTATCCACTGAGCCAAACTAGCTTGGGCGAGCCTGCCTTTTGTATTCACTCTAATATATTCCTATCAGAGCCCATGGTTTCTTTGTGCCTCAGTCTTGCCATCTGTAAAATGGAGATGATTTTAACAATTACATGAATTAGCATCTGTAAAGGGGCTGAAACAGTGCCTGGTACATAGTAGGTCTTCAATAAAAAACATTACTGTTTCGATTCCACTGCTTGCTGTATTATTATTGAGGACAAGGTATAGGATGGAAAAGCAGGGCCTTCGGCACCTGGAACCAGCCCAGGGGTGGGGTGGGGGGGCTGGGGGGTTCTGCAGGGCACCTGAGAGGACCCTCTGGAGGGAAACTGAGGCCCAACAATATCCTCCCCAGCCCCAAGTTCTTCTTACCCATGCTTCTGCCCCAACCCCTCAGAGACCCGGAAGGGGCCCCCTGGGAAAGTGGCAGCAGGGACTGAGCTGCCCGGCACAATTACCGTTTTCATCCTCATTAAACCACATTTTCATTCTAATTAGAGTTTCACCGCCTCCCAGAGAGAAGGGCCGATTACTTTTCACATCATTACCGCCTCTCCCTCCCTCCCTCCCCCTTCCCTCCCTCCCGCCCTGCCCAGGCATCTACTTCACACTGGCTTCCCTCTCTCGCTGTCTCTCCGAGGACTAGAGAGAAGCACAGAACATTTATTAGTTGCCTACTGGGTGCTGAGAGGTGTTAGCAACCTGCGCCCACAGCACCGTCGCCTTAGCTCTGCCCTATTCTAATCTCCCTATTTTTCTCCAACAGATACTCCTTCAAACATGCCCTGGGACTTAGTTATTCTGTTTATCGTATTCCCCAGAATGTCAGTGCCCACCCATATCCCCACGGCACTCCTGGGCACCATGACCCCACGGCTTCCAGCCCCTCGCCGCCGGGACCAGCCCCGGGGTGGACAGAAAATGCCAGAGAGCAAACCCACTGCAGGAGCAGCCCTGGCCCCATGACTGAGGGGGTGGAGGTGGGCACCTGGGGGGAGGGACGGTGGATAAGTACCCCAGCTCCCTCGCCCCCGTGGGAAAACACGGGGAGGTGTGTTCCACTCTGTCTCAGCGTTGGCCAGCAGCACCGAGCCCTCTTCGGAGACTCACTCATGAACACTCCCCCGCCCAGCACCCGCCCTTCCCTTCCTCGCTCCCCGCCCACTTTTCCTGGGCTCACCTCCCAGATCCGCTGCATCCGGGATCTCCCAGCCCCCACAGGCTTTGGGGTTCGGTTCAGGGTGGTCTAAGAAAGCTTCTGCAGGTCTCCCTGGAACAGATGCTACTAGACTGCAGCAGCAGCATCAGTGGGCAGCTTCAGCCCACAGTTGAGAGAAATTCTTGGGGGCATTTCTGCTAGGATGGGACATTCTCCGACCTGGATACCTCTAAGCGTTAGCCCAATCGCAGCTGTTTCTTTTCGCCCTTGATTTCGTGTTATATGTGCACATATAACATGCCCAGCACTATCCTAAGCATTTCAGGGGTATGTTTTGTTTAGTTTTTACAACAACCCCATGAAGTTCGTACTGTGTTAGCCCCATTTTACAGATGAGAAAACCGATACCCAGGATACCGAATGCCTATTTTCAGGTCACTCGGTTGGCAAGCAGCAGAGCTGGCCCCAGCGGCCTTTTGTCACAGCTGTGGCTCCTGGTTACTGACTTCCATGGGGACAGTGTGTACGTGCCGTGAAATGCACAGGTTGTTAATATTTTCCGACAACCCTGCAAGACAGACATTACCCTCACGTCATAGATGGAGATACCGAGGCCAGGAGAGGGCACACAACATACCTCAGGTCACAGAGGTGGCAGAATGGGGGTCCGAGCCAGACGTGTGACCTTGCGAGGATCACAGGCTCCATCTCCCAGATAAAGGGGTGAAGGTTTCCTCCAGCCCAGATGAGGTTCTGAAGACACAGGCCTGAATTTGGGCCCGGGGGCGACTTGGACCGTGAATGCTTTCCATCTGGTGCCATCCATGGGCCCTGATCTCCGGCCTGCCCTTGCCTGTCCCCAGGCTCCAGCCACTACACACCAGGGACCCAGGCCAGCCTCTCGGTCTCAGAGCTTGGGGATCCACAGGCCACACCCCCACCCCACAGGGGTTATTAATTAACACTAATTAACGTCTATGATGACAGAGCCAGCCAGGCCCCTGGGCCTGGAGCAAGGGAGAAAGGGAAGTGTGAGAAAGCTGGCACCTTGCAGGGCACCATGGATTATTCAGCATCCCTCAGGCTGGCTAGCAGGGAAGGCCTCACAATGACCAGAAGGGGAAACTGAGGCACAGAGGAGGACCAAGTAGCCCCCAAGTGGTTGACATTTGAAGGAACAAAGGGTCAAGCCTTGGAGACCTGACAGGCTCCGGCCTCACAGGAGCTCTGGGTCTTCCCACCCCCCACCCCCCAGAGCCTCCGTTTTCTCATCTGTAAATGGGGGTGAGAATTTATTGTCTTCTATGTGTAAGAGGCTTCACCAAGCTTTTATGCATGTCAGATGCTTTACACATCATTATTTTCCAGCAGGTGTTAACTCCCTTTCCCTGGCTGCCCCAGGGGCCTCCTGCAGCCACGTGCCTCAGTTTCCCTCTTTGCACTAAGGGCACCTCCCTGTTGCTGCTCTTCCCCGACAAGGCACTTCCAGCCCAATGTCATGGAAGGCTCAGAAAGGTCATTCCCCACCAGCCTAATAGCACTGCTGCTACCGTGGCAACGAGGAGACAGTTCCCTGGCCCCTGATTAAAAACAGAAGTTTGCCCCACATTCTCGGAGACGGAGCAGAAGGGAAAACAAAGACAGCACACTCGCGCCAGATAAATACAGACGCAAACACATGCACGGCAGATAAACACACACTGGCACACACTCCATGCACACACAGCCGGCTGCAGAACTCGGGGTGGGATCCTACAGTCGTGTTCAGACAGCCCGGAGACACCCAGGAATGACCACCCCCCACCCCCACACCTCTGGCACAGATGCTGCAAAGCCAGACATCTGGGCCCCGCACACAGCAGTGCACACGGCCGGGAGTCACAGGTTCAGGAATGAACACCCAAGAGCAGCCCTCGGCGAAGGTGGGAGGGACATAGTGGCTGCCTCTCCCGGACAGTGCATGGCCACTCAGAATCCCAGAGGCCGCCCAGGGACCCAGCCTGTCTCCCTTCTTGCCCCCTCCCCAGGTTCCCTGCGAACACCTCCTGTCTTAGTCAGCTTTGGCTGCTGCAGCGAAAATACCATAGACTGGGTGGCTTATGAACAACAGACATTTATTTCTGAAAGATCTGGGGGCTGGAAGTCCAAGATCATGGCAGGGTTTGTGGTGCGGGCCCACTTCCAAGTGCATAGATGGCCGCGTTCTCGCTGTGTCCTCACACGGCGGAAGGGACAAGGGAGCCCTCTGGGTTCGCTTTGACAGGGGGCTAATCCCTCATGACCTCATCAGCTCCCAAAGGCCCCACTTCCTCACACGATTACGCTGGGGGTAGGGTTTCAACGTAAGAATTTGAGAGGGACACGCCCATTCACATTCAGACCGTTGCGTCTCCCAGATAAGCCAGGTGCCCTCCGAGCCTCGTGTCTGGGTCGGCTGCTGGAGGAATCCAAGCCCAGGCACCAGGGCAGAAGTGCACCAACGTGCCCTGACCCGTGCACCCGCACAACGGAAGGGGGTTCAGCAGGGGGTTTCAACGTGGCCGATCTTGCCCCTCAGGGGACGTTCGGCAAAGTCTGCAGGCGTGGGGCTGTCACAGTGGAGCCATGGGGGCGTCACTCGCATCTAGTGTGTGGAGGCCAGGGGTGCAAGGCCCAGAACACCTCCACAGCAGAGAGCGACCGGGTACCCATGCGGAGTGCTGAGGCGGTGAGCCCTGGTCTACGGGAACCGGCTGCCAGGACACCCTGGCACAGGCGCTGACCTCCACGGGGAAGCAGCTGAGGGCAGCACCTCAAACACAGACGCGCACGGGGCTCCCAGGTGGCCTCAGACCACAGGTACACGCTGCGCCAGGCCCTCGCACAGGGAAGGGAGTGGAAACACTCAAGCCCTGCATTTTCCCGCAGGAGGTGCATGCAGACCACCGTCTGGCTGCTGCCCGTGTGTGCCAGGCTCTGCTTGTAGGGCTTTGGTGGCTGAAACTCCTTCAGTCCTCACCGCCAGCTGGAGGCATCCTTCACCACCACTAAACCCACTTTCCAGAGGAGGAAACAGGCTCAGAGAGGCACCTGTCTGCCAGGACCCAGCCAGAAACCCAGATGCCGCCCACCCCAAGCATGTGGGCGGAGGCAGAGGCAGTGGGCCGGGAGGGCATGCCGGCCCTGGGGGCTGAAGGAAGGAGGGCACAGAAGTCTAGCTCTCCCAGGGATGTGGGTAACTAAAAGATCCACCTTTAAATGTCTTTAAACTGGCTGTTCCTGGCGGTGGACAATCTGGGGCTCCAACCCCACTCTTATCATTTTTTGGCTCTGTGAAGCTGGCCTCACCATGAAGCCTCCCCCAGCCTCAGTTTCCCCATCTGTAAAATGGGGGTTTTACCTATTCATATTCCTAGGGCTCAGTATGGACCCGCCCCCTGCCTAGCTCTAAAAGTGGGACATGCGCATAGTGGGAGCTTTCCTCCTGCCTCATCCCTCCTCCCCCGCCCACCTCCGCAGGCTCCAGCAGCTTAACTAGTTTTGGGGGAGCAGGAGCTTGTGTGGGGCAGAGGGGCGGGCCGCTCAGCTCCCCTCCACCCGCAGCTTCCATCCCGGTGCCTCTCAGACCCCAGGAGCTGGGATCCGAAGCGGGGGCTCCAGGGTCTGGCGTCCACATTCGGGCCTGACCCCAAGAGGCAGAAAGGGGAGGAGGCTAAATCTGGATTGGGGAACCTGGGAACCCCCACCTCCCAACGCTTGGCTTTTTCCACCGCTGCTTCCCGACGCTGCAGCGCGAGGAAGGAGCGCCACCTGTGGGCCACTGGGGGAAGGTGCGTGCGATTCCTGAGAAAGTCGGTCGCTGAGGGCATTTTCCTTCTCCTGGGGGCCTGGGGGCGGAGGTGGGAGGACGCATCAGTGTACAATACAGCCCACACCCACGAAATAATTCTCTCGCCCTTTTCCCAGCCGTCTTTTCATGCTAACCTCGTCCATTCATCCTCCACCACTCCCAGCAAACATTTAACTGAACACCTACTGTGTACCAGGCTCTGTTCTGGGTTCCACCACTCCCAGCAAACATTTAACTGAACACCTACTGTGTACCAGGCTCTGTTCTGGGTTCAGAAGAACACAGAGCAACACAGCGGGAAACCTCCCTGCCCTTCTGGAGTTTGCAGTCTGGGAGAAGACAGGCGAGGAAAAGGACAAACAACCCTGGAGCCACTGCCAGGGGAGACAAGTATTTCAAAGGAGACAATAAACAGAGGGGTCTGGCAGGAGAAGCACCTGCTGGGGATTGGCGGGGGGAGGTTGTGCTCTCCCAGGACACCATGTTTGCCTCGCAGCTGAAGGGAGCTATGGCCCCAGACGTGTCAAGAGAGGGGCCTGGGACCAGAGGAGGGCACAGCGAGGGCAAAGCTCCCAGGGCAGAAAGGAGCTTGGGGCATTGGACAACAAGGAAGGAGGTCGGGCTGGTCAGAGCTGAGAGATGGCCGGAGAGGTGGGCGGGACACCAAGGCTCCTTTTGGAGACAGATCCAGCCCCACCTTCTGAGGGAGAGGAATAAACCTCACTGAGACCAGAAAGCCCTCATCACCACCCAGCTCCACACCCATGCCCTCCGGCCACACCCGCCCCGCCCACTACCACAGCCCCCACCAGGCCTCCCTCGCAGAGAACAACCCAGCCGCTTGCCCATCTCGTGGTCCCGGCCTTTGCCTCTGGTGACGTGGATGGCAGTGACTCCACCGAAGGGCATGAGCATGGGGAGTTAGCTGGCCTGGGGCTGGGGGAACGGGATTTGACCCGGGACAGCTCCTTGGGGGATGACTGTGGGAGAGGGCAAAGCAGGTAACTGTGTGGCCAGCCCTGCATGTCCACGGTTCCGTGTGTACCAGCTGCCCACACCAGGCACTCCATGAGCACTGGGGCAGGCGGTCGGCCCGCTGGCAACCCTCCCCTCAGTCCCCCTGGGAGAGCCAGGAACCACAGTGCCGTGCTGCGTGCAGTGAGCGGTCCCACAGAGGGCATCCGCTGTCCTCTGTGAGCCCCCCTCCCACCCAGGGCTGCTCTGGTCCTCCTGTGGCCACCCTGTGTCCCTGGTGTCCTCACCTCATTCGAGGCAGGGTCTCTGCTTCAGCTGCCTTTGGCTAGAGAGAAAAGCCCTCAAGGGTTGTTACCAGCCCCAGGACCCAGACCCCAAACCAGCCCAATCTCCGCCTTCATCCCCACAAGAGCCAAGTGCCCTGGTGTGGTCTGGCAACCCAAAGGGGACTGTGGGGCCAAGTGCTTGGGTCCCCCGAATGCTGTTCCCTGGGAGCCTGCCTGGCGGGGGCAGAGGTGGGGAGTGAGACTGGGGGTGGGGGAGGGGGGGAACCTGATGGACATGTGGATCTCCCTCAGCCCTGAGGGGGGAACAGAGCCCTCTCCCCAGTCCCTGCTGCCTCAGCTTTGGGGACTGCTTGGCTGTCTGGGAGGGTGTGGGGTCTCCTGGAGCTTCTAATTATGGTTTTAGAGGCACAGACTTAATTACTGCCTCTCGAAGGGTTAATTACTCCTAATCTGCTGGGAATCAGGCAATTCTTGAGCCTTCTGAGAACCAAAATATTTCCCCTCCTAAAAGTCTCCCACCCCCATCTTCTCAGTTTCCTTGCACAGAGGTATGTGGTAGGCCAGGCAGAGTCAAGAAGACCCCAAACCACCATTCTGCCTGCAAAAAACCCACTTTCTGGGCCTAACACAGGCAGGGCTGAATTCAGAGGAGGGAGATCTCTGGCCAGGGCACCTAAGATCCTGTTTTACTTGGGGGGGGGGGGTAGCAAGAATTCCTGGATGAGGTGGCTTAGGGCTGGTTTTGAGGACCCTAAGTAGTTAGGGGAGGGAAGGAGAAATAGAATAGTTATAAAAACCATTAATCATGCTGTGTTAACTGTTATTGCTTTGCTCTGATGAAAGAAAGCACTTTCTGACCTGGCTGGGAGTTGTACCCCTGGGACCTGGGAGTTAACCTGGAAATGCTCCTCCATCTTCCTTACTTGAGAACTGCCTAATACCATGGAAAGATTAACCATCTTGCAGCTGAAACAATGGAATCTCGGAGGCACCTGCTCGCTGCAAACCCTCAGCATGCATTACCTGTAATCTGTAATCATTATACCCATTTTGATTCCTTTTGCCTACTTTCCCTTCTTGTAATATTCATTTTTATTTCATTTTGCATATCCTTTCTTTTTTTTATGTTTCTTTTTTAACATTTTTGTTGAGTTCAGAGAGTAAGGGAGAGGGAGAGAGAGATAGAAACATCAATGATGAGAGAGAATCATTGATTGGCTGCCTTCGATATGTCCCTCACTGGGAATCGAGCCCACAGCCCAGGCAGGTGCCCTTGACCAGAATCCAGCCCGGGTCCTTTTAGTCCGCAGGCCCATGCTCTGTCCACTGAGCCAAACCAGCTAGGGATGCATATCCTTTCTTATTCTTTTTGCCTACTTCCTCATGGAATCTTCGTCCTGCCCCATATCAGCAGCTGGCTTAGGTGGGTGTGGCTGACCTGCTGCTCTCCCATACCGCCGGCATTATTGGAATGGATGCTCATACGTGATTCAACCCTGTCTCTGCTTACTTGGCTCAAATAGTGACAGGCAGCCGGGACCCATTTGTTGTCTGGTTTCAAAGTGACCTCCGAGTTGGGCCCAGGACTCCTAAGATCCTGTTTTACTTGGGGGTGGTGGGGACGGGGGCGGGGCAGCAAGGCCTAGAAAAACTGATGATTCTGACCCAGGAGGGGCCTGTATGGAGCCTCCGTTTCCCCATCTGTTAAATGGGGCCAGAGCTGAAATGAATGAGGCAAGCCAAGATTAGCTGTCTTCACAGAGAGGAGGCCCTGATGGGTTCCATGGTGACAGCCCTCAGTGGGAAATCACGCAGCCCCTTCAGCCACCAGTTCCTCCTGGTGCCCTCTGCTGGGCTCATAACAATGCCAGTATTGGGTCCTGATCTCCCCGCTGCTCTCCTCCTCACCCCTTTGCTGGTTCCCACCTCGGGCCCTTTGCCCTTGCAGTTCCCCCTGCCTGGCTTTCTTCCCCTAAATGGTGCTGAGTCTGGGACCTCTGGCCCTAACAGGTCATCCCCACAAAGCTCTGACTATAGTGACTGCCCAGGAACCATTCCCTCCCGGGTAGTTCTCCATTCTATCCTCCATTTAGCCCTCTGAGCAAATCCAGCCTTCTTTAGATCCTGGCGAAGTGACCTGGTGCTCATTTTCCTCATCTGTGAAATGGGGGTGGTGTCAACAGTGCCCTCGGGGTCCTGCGCTCTGGCTGAGGTAGTCCCGGAGGCTGAGATGTAGTGAGACCTGCTGCTGTAAGTCACATGATGGACTCAGGGATCCTGAGCAGAGCTTGATGACAATGAGAAGGCAGGGCAGGCAAGCGTGAAGCTCAGGGTACCACTGTCAGAAGAGGCAGAGAGGAGACAGACCTGGGAACTGGGGCCAGGATCTTATGCTCCCATTTTACAGATGGAGAAACGGCCTAGCCCAGTAGTTGAGCATTGTCCTATGAACCAGGAGGTCACAGGTTCGATGATTCCAGGTCAGAGCACAAGCCCAAGTTGCAGGCTTGATCCCCAGCATGGGGGGTGTAGGAGGCAGCCGATGAATGATTCTCTATCATCACTGATGTTTCTATCTCTCTCTCCTTCTCCCTTCCTCTCTGAAACCAATAAAAAAATATATATTAAAAAAAAAGGAAACGGGCCCAGAGAGATGGAGTCACTTATGGAGGGCACAGAGCCCTCTAGTGGGAAAGCTTGAATTCATATTCACATTTGGGAGCGTCTCACAGGCCAGGCATGGGGGAGAGGTAGGCCTGAGGAGGCTCGGGAGGCAGTGATGGGAGGAGGACT
This sequence comes from Lasiurus borealis, assembly GCA_004026805.1. Classification (NCBI taxonomy): domain Eukaryota; kingdom Metazoa; phylum Chordata; class Mammalia; order Chiroptera; family Vespertilionidae; genus Lasiurus; species Lasiurus borealis. The sequence continues at coordinate 10,566 of PVJN01023009.1, read as the reverse complement.
GTTTGTCAGGAAGGTAAACAGTACAATTTTGGTTTGGCTGTGTGTCAGGAGATGGTGGTTCAGGCCAGGATGAGATAGGATTAAGTTAGTGTTAGAAGGGTAGAAAGGAGAGAGAGAGAGGAGGAAAGAAGGAGGAATTGGTCACGGTCTATTTTAGCTGCAATTAAAAATCCAAACCCAAACTGACTAAAAAAGGAAAAAAGAGCCGAAACCGGTTTGGCTCAGTGGATAGAGCATCAGCCTGCAGACTAAAAGGTCCCAGGTTCGATTCTGGTTAAGGGCATGTACCTAGAGTGCAGGCACATCCCCAGTAGGGGCCGTGCAAGAGGCAGCTGATCGACGTTTTTAACTCTGTCCCTCTCCCTTTCTCTCTGTAAAAAATCAATAAATTTTTTTTTTTTAAGGAAAAAAGAATGTATTGTTTCATGTAGACTTTAGGCATAGCTGGATGCAGGGATCAAACACAGTAACCTCTCCCCTCCCCCGTGGGCAGCTTCATGCCCAGGCAGCCAGCTCCCATGGGGATGAAAAGACTTTAGCAATCCCTGGCTTCTGTTTTGTCAGAAACTCCAGAGAAAAACAAGAAAGCCACTTGGCCAACCACTCTAGCAAAAACCTCAGGGCTACCTGTCATTGGACAGACTGGCATGTCACTTTAGGAACCAATCACTGTGACCAGAAGGGACGGAATGTGCCCATTGGCCAGGCCTGGGTCATGTGACCACTCCTGGTGCTAGAGGTAGAGCCAGCCACCTAAAGGATAAAGGGTGGAAGGGAGGGAAGACAATTCATTCAACAAATGTTCAGTAAGCTTGACTGTGTTCCCGGCCCTGGTCTAGGTGCTGGGGATCCAGTAGTTCCTGTGGGGCTGACACTCTAGATAATGATGTGAATTACAGTGATATTAGAAAGTGACATGCTGTACGGAAGATTAAAGCAGGGGGAAAGGATGGGATGGCTGGGAAAGGAAGCAGAGATTTTATTTTTAATAATTTACTATTATTATATTTTAATCCTCACTCAAGGATATTTTTTCCATTAATTTCTAGATAGGGTGGAAAAGGGAGGCGGTGGGGGTGGATGAGAGAAAGAGAGAGAAACACCGATTAGTTGCCTCCCACATGCATCCCTACCGGAGCTGGGGAATTCCTTGACCTGGAATTGTATCCACAACTCTTCGGTCCACATGCCCAAGCTGTAACTACTGAGCAATACCAGCTAGGGCAGGAGCCGAGATTTTAAATAGGAGGTGGTATCTGAGCCAAGACTTGAATCGAAAGGAATGAAAATATCTGGGAAAGGGCATTCTAAGCGCAGGGAACAGTCAGTGCAAAGGCTCTGAGGCTAGACTGTGGCTGGTGTGTTTGGGGATCGGTGAGGAGGCCGGTGGCTAGGGCAGGGAATGAAGGGGAGAGGAGGAGGTGAGGCACAGAGGTGACGGGGTCTATGGGCCTTGGGGAGGACTTTGGATCTTCCCCCGGGAGAGGTGGGAGTCACAGAGGGTTCTGAGCAGAGGAGAGATGGGGTCTGACCCGATTCAGGCTTTCACAGGAAGAATAGAAGGACAGACTGATGGTCTGACAACAAAACATCTACACACAGAGAGGTTTTTATGTATTTTTATGTAACCACAACTAGATTTGACCTCCAAGTGAGCTGTCCTTAGCCAGAGGCTGGGCCTCTAGTCCCTAATGGTCTCCTCAAGCCTGCCATCTGTGGTTTGGTTTGTTGCCTTTTCCCACCATCCGTGGGAAGAGAAACAGGTGGGGTCAGAGACTGGGAGGACAGACCACCTGGGTTGCACCCCTCCCCACCAGGAGACAAGGAGCCCCCAGCCCTATTCCAATCCAGGACACACTTGGGTAGGGCGGCTGCGGATGTTTGCTCTCTGCCCTTTCTAAGTTGGTGGGAACAGGTGTGGCTCAGGGCACAGGGGAGGCCTGATCTAGTGGGGGATGGAGCAAAAACGAGAAGCTGGGACACCCAGACCCCAGACCCCAGACCCAGGCAGAAAAGGCTGCAGAGGCAGGGGCTGCCCCCTTGGGGAAGGAGCAGAGTGGGGTGGGGCCTCGCTGGCACCTAGCTCTGTCCTGCTAAGCATAGGAAGGGGAAGGGTTGGGGTGGCAGGCCCTGAGGCCAGAGCTGCGATGGAAATGCCGATAAGGACCCTGGAGGTTGGATTTCAGCCCCGAGGGTTGGGCAACGTCCTGTTTGGACAGGCTCCTATGGTTTTCTCTCCTGCAGCCCTGCCCTGGCCACGGTGGGAGAATTACAGCCCTGGGAGCCCGTGCCAGCTGTTACCGCTACCAGAAACAGTCATAACCTCCTCCAAATTTCCCTACAAATAGGAGAGACACGGGAAGAAAGAAAGAAAGAAAGAAAGAAAGAAAGAAAGAAAGAAAGAAAGAAAGAAAGAGAAGCACATAGACATTACTTCACATCCTACACAAAAAGTAACTAAATGTAAAACCTAAAACTATAAAACTCTGAGGAGAAAACATACAAGATCTTTGTAACCTGGACGTAGGTGAGGATTTCTTAGATTTGTCACCAAAGTACAATCACAATGAACACTTGTGCTCTTGGAAAGACATCAGGAAAATGAACAGACAAGCCACAGAACCAGGGGAACATTTGTGCAAATCACATATCTGATAAAGGTCTTGTATCCACGATATATAAAGAGCTCCCAAAATTCAATAATACAGTGCAACGTCCATTCATGTTTACAACTCTTTAAGCAAGGTAGAAGGGAACTTCTAAACTCTGATATAAGGTAGGTATCCAACTTCATTGTGAAATAGTGGAAGATTTCCCCACAAGAAAAAGATGACTGGTGTCACATCAACTTCTATCTCTCCCCTCCTCTCTGAAACCAATACAAATATACAGTATATTTTTAAAAAAAATGAAAAACGAAGTAGGCACAGGAGGGTGCAGTTTTTAGTTGGGATCAGGGGAGGAGGGAAGGCTCTCTTAGGAGATGACATTGAGTAAAGACCTGAGGGAGGGGAGCAGAGAGCCACGTAGAGATCTGGGGGAAGAGGGAACCAGGCAAAGGAAACCACAAGTGCAGAGGCGGGGCGGGGGCAGGGGCGGGGGCGGGCGTGAGAGTGTGCCAGGATCAGTAGGAAGCCAGTGGGGCTGCAGGAAATAGCGAGGGGACAAGGGAGGAGATAAAGGCAGGGAGGGCCAGGGCAGGACATGCAGAGCCTTGTGGGTCCTGAGGAGGACTCCGACTTTAGTTCTGTGTGAGGTGGGAGCCTCCAAGTGTTCTTGAGCAGAGGATGCCCTCTGGTCCCTGCTGGGGGAACAGCTTCTAGGGGAGGTGGAGTGGGAGCTGAGAGATCAAGGCAGAGGTGACTACCCAGGTCCAAGTGAGAGATAATGGGGCTGGTCCAGGGTGAGGTCATGGAAGAGGTGAAAAGTGGTGGATTCATGCCTGGCCCATGTGGCTCCCATGAGCCAGGAGGTTATGGTTTGATTCCCAGTCAAGGCACATGCCTGGGTTTCCGGCTCTATCTCCAGTAGGGGGCGTGCAGGAGACAGCCAGTTGATGATTCTCTCTCATCGTTGATGTTTCTATCTCCCTCTCCGTTCTTCTCACTCTAAAACAAGTTTGTCAAACTCAAAGGCTAACACAGGCCAAATAAACAAGGTGTGGGCCGAAAACAAAAAGGAAAGCTTCAATTTTCATAGAAACATAGGTTTCTTTCCATAGAGACATGCTGAATACAAAGGGCTGAAATAAATGAGTAATCATTAACATAAAATAATAGAACATTTTAATAAAAATTATTTTTTTCTTGAACATTAGCTTGCCAGACACTGAATAACTGCACAAATTAGTAAGCGCAGTGCAAATAAACCTATTTTTCTTGTTCTCTGAAAGCGAAATATTTCCTGTTGTGCACACCAAACAAGTCAGTACAAGACTAATGACATGGCAGTTGACTGCTAAAATATTCGTTGCTGGTATTAGTGGGGAGAAATGGTGTGCCTGTGCATAAGGTGCATAAGGGAAATGAATGCAACATGATTATAGTCATCAGTCATTAGTAAATGTTGTAGTTTGTTATTAATAATTATATGTAACAGAATATTGTAAAAATTAAGTTACAAAATGTTTATTTAAACATTTCTTACAAAGCGTTGTATTGGCTGGGCCACAAAAATATTCATTGTGGGCTGAGAGTTTGACATGCTTGCTCTAAGATCAATAAAATACATTTTTTGAAATATGTTTAGGGTGGATTTTTAAATATATATATTTTTATTGATTTCAGAGAGGTAGGGAGAGAAAGAGACAGAGAGAGAGAGAGGGAAACATCAATGATGAAAGAGATTTTTTTACAGAGGGATAGAGAGCTAGAAACATTGATGAGAGAGAAACACTAATCAGCCGCCTCCTGCACACTCCCTACTGGGGATGTGCCCACAACCAAGGTACATGCCCTTGACCAGAATCAAACCTGGGACCTTTCAGTCCGCAGGCCGATGCTCTATCCACCGAGCCAAACTGGTTAGGGCTGCCTCTAGTATTTAGACCTGAGCATCTGGGCCACTAGGAAGGACACTGAGGCCCAGAGAGGCAGAGGAAGACGCCCAGGTTGCACATGGGTCCACAGTGGCTCATCCCCAGCTAAGGCGTGGTCCTGATGTGAGAGCTCTGGCAGTGTGGGTACAGAGAGGGGCGGAGCCTGCTCAGAGCCAGGCACCTCCTCCCATTGCCTCTCAAGTTCACAACCCAGTACTCCCCCTCTGGCTCTGTTCTCTTCCTTTCAGTGTTATTTCCAAAACTTATGCTCCCTGGAGACTCAGACCATGTGCTTCTGATTCCTTTGTCCTGAACTCATATGGCATGAGCACCCATGGAAGCCTTATGTGGAAGAGGCTGGAAGCAGGGGTGGGGATGGGGCACATTCCTCCCTCGGGGGTGGGTAGGGTTATGTCCAGAAGCCCAGCAGCATCTCCAGGGCGCCCAGCAGAAGGGTGGCATCCTCCCAGGCCAGGCCAGACGGGCGGCCACCAGCTCAGCCTTTCTTTGGGGACCTCCAGTGCCGCCCACAGCCAGGGCTCCAGCTGCTCTGACCCCCCTCACCCCCAGCCCTCCCACACATTTCCTCCTAGGAGCCCTGACCGTGGGATTTGGTGTTTCGCCACCCTCTCCCTGGCTGTCCAGCTCTGCCACTCCCCTGGACCTCCTTCCCAGTGGCCCCATGGGCCTGGCTCCCGGGCAGTCCCAAATAGCCCTGGCAGGCCTGCGTGGGTCCAGAGCCACAGGGCGGATGTCCAGCGTCTCTGGCTCTTCTCCTGTCTTCCTCTCCGCCATCTGGGCTTCTCTGGTTGCCTCCTGCCTCTCCATGTCAAAGGCCTCAGAGGGGCTGTCTTAACTCATTTGTCCTCAACTGAGCTCCAGCTACTGGAGAGTGACCAGCCCTTGGAAGCTAGTGCTTGTAGCAGCCTTTCTGGGCCCATCCCTCTCCTGTTGGCCTAGGAAAGAGGAACTCGTGTTCTCGATCCTGTTTCGCAGTTAGGGGAACTAGAGCACAGACAGGTGAGGGTGCTCACCCAGGACCACACCACCAGACAGTGGCAGAGCTAGACCAGACCCCTGGCCACCCTGATCTGCTCTCATGAGAGCTGCAGCCTTCTGTTCCGTTCAATCCAGAGGAGAGAAACAGGAAATAGCAAATGAGCAAGAACAACATTCAGTGACAGGACAATGAAGATCTCAAAAGAGGGTGGTTGGGGATGGGGGCTTGGGTCAGGAGTGAATGATTCACTGGGACTCCCATAACCTAGAAGAGCTGTTATACTCCAGGTCACAGTTTATTCCAGGGAAAGGATACTGATTAAAATCTGCCAAGGGCCACCCTTGCTGGTCTGGCTCAGTGGGTAGACAGAGCATCGGTCTGCTGACGGAAGGATCCTGGGTCCAATTCTAGTCAAGGGCACAGGCCCAGGTTGTGGGCTCCATCTCCAGTGGTCGGGGGGAGGGGGGGGCGGGAGAGGCGGTGCAGAGGTAGCTGATTGATGATTCTCTCTCATCACTGATGTTTCTGTTGCCCTCTCCCTCTCCTTTCCTCTCTGAACACAAATACATATGTGTTTAAAGCAATCAGCAAAGGACCGAGCACATGGGTGGGACTCAGGCATGACCTTCCAGTGTCCCTTCCCAGTGCAATCCCAGCTCTCAACTCACTCAGCCACGATGTGGGACAACCAGTACTGATTATTTCCAATCAGGGACGCTCACCCGAGCCTTGGTGTCCAGGGTTTTTAGTGAAGTTTATCACGTGGGCCTGGCTGACCTCCCAGGTGGCTGACCTCAGTCCCTTCAGAGGACAAGCTGATCATATCGGTGGCCCAACGCCTCCACCATGAATCACATTGTGAGCCTGACTCTCTGACGTGGTCTACGGTCTGAGGTACAAAGACACTCTTATCAGGTGGACCATCCAAGACCTAAAGATGACCTCCCAGGAGCAAGGCAAGGGCATCAGGCAGACAGGCCTTCGTTGGGAAGGTGCAGGATTGGAGCACCCCAAACCCGCTGAGTTAACTCTTTTTTTTTTTAATATACTAGTATATGTCTTTATTGATTTTGGAGAGAGAGGAAGGGAGAGTAATAGAGAGATAGAAACATTGATGAGAAAGAAACATGGATTGGCTGCTCCCACCCTCCTCACACCTCTTATTGGGGATCAAGCCCACAACCTGGACATGTGCCCTGCCTGGGAATTGAACTGGTGACCTCCTGGTTCATGGGTCAACACTCAACCACTGAGCCACACTGGCCAGCCCTGAGTTAACTTTTTATTAGGCACGACTAAAATAATGGAACAGAAATACATATTTAAGGAGCTGAAGTTTTTTGAGTTTTGTTTTTTAAGATTTTTTTTATTGATTTTTAGAGAGAGAGGAAAGGATAGAGAGAGAAACATCCATTGGCTGCCTCCTACATAACCCCTACCGGTGAGCGAGCCTGAAACCTAGGTATATGTCCTGACTTGGAATCAAACTGATGCCCAACCAACTGAGCCACACTGGACAGGGCTACAGAGTTCATGTTAAAGCTAAAACTGCAAGGAAGTGGGTTTTTCCCTGTTCCAGTCTTTAGATGAGACTGCAGCCCCAGCCAACACCTGGACAGCTGCCTGTGAAAGACCTTAAAGGAGAAGCCATGCAGATGTCTAGGGGAAGGGAGTTCTCAGCAGAAGGAACAGCAGGTGCAAAGGTCCTGAGGTGGGCCTGAGCTTCCAAGAAGAAAAGGAAGGCCAATACAAGAATAAAGGAAGAAGGTGAGATTAGATGATCCATCTGGAGCAAGGTTAGAGTGCCTTGGCCAGCCAGCATTACTCAATGGTTGAGCATAAACTTATGAACCAGGAAGTCACAGGTGTTTCCCAGTCAGGACACTTGCCCGGGTTGTGGGCTTATCTCTAGTAGGAGGCATGTAAGAGGCAGCTGATCAATGATCAATGATTCTCTCTCATCGCTAATGTTTCTATTTTTCCTCCCTTCCACTCTGAAATTAATAAAAAATGTTTAAGTAAAAAAAAAAAAAAAAAAAGAATGCCTTAAGGAGAAGAATGACACTCCACTTGGGACCTGGGCTGGTGATGGAACCATACACTAAGAAAGGGGAACTAGCGGACAGACTCCAAGACAGCCCTCAGGATCCCTGCCTCCTGGCATCTATGTGTAATCCCCTCCTCTTGAGTGGGGGCAAGGCCTCACAACTCACTTCTAACATTAGAGTAACCAAGGTGATGAGTGTCACTTTTTTTTTTAATAATAATTTTTTTAAATTAATTTCAGAGAGGAAGGGAGAGAGAGAGATAGAAACATCAATGATGAGCCCTAACCGGTTTGGCTCAATGGATAGAGCATTGTTGGCCTGCGGACTGAAAGGCCCAAGTTCAATTCTGGTCAAGGGCACATCCCCAGTTGGAGGTGTGCAGGAGGCAACTGAATCGGTATCTCTCTCATGGATGTTTCTAACTCAATCCCTCTCCTTTCCTCTCTGTAAAAAATCAATTAAAAAGAAAGGAAGGAAGGAAGGAAGGAAGGAAGGAAGGAAGGAAGGAAGGAAGGAAGAAAGAAAGAAAGAAAGAAAGAAAGAAAGAAAGAAAGAAAGAAAACGATTGATTGGCTGCCTCCTACATGCCCTCTACTGGGGATTGAGCCTGCAACCTGGCCATGTGCCCTTGACCAGAATCGAATCCAGGACCCTTCAGTCTGAAGGCTGAGGCTCTATCCACTGAGCCAAACCGGCTAGGGCTGACTTTCAAGATTAGGTTACCTGGGGAGAGGTCCATGTGGTGAGGAGCTAAGAGCTGTCTCCCCAACAGCCATTGAGGAACTGAGTCCTGCCAACAACACCTGCGTGTGCTTGGGAATGCATTCTCTCTCATCAAGCCCTCAGCTGACTCTGCAGCCCATTAGAGACTCTGAAGCAAAGAACCCAGAGAAGCCACACCTCACTCCTGACCCACAAAAACTGAGATCTTAACTGTTATTTTCAGCACTTATGTTCGGGGTCATTTGTTGCACAGCAATACATCATTAATGCAGCTGATTAGGTTGAAATATATCTGTCTTGGGCTGGCTTCCCTGACTGCAGAGTCTGAGGCAAGGATTGAGTGCAGGTACTTTATAAGAATCTTAGAAAGCATGAGTGGAGAAGAATGGTGAGCTGCAGGCAGCAAATTCAGAATTTGAATGAGCACAGTTCTGTGGTGGGCACCTGGGGCTCCGTCCCTCCAGGGACCTCTGAGAGTGCGTAGGACACACTGTTGAGGAGTGAGGGAGCCGGGGTACTGATCCACCAAAAGTGATGGAGGGTCATTCCCAGAAATGCTAACTCCCTATCCATTCTGACCTGGGACCCCAGGGCCATAGAAAGCCCCAGGCAGAGCATCTCAGGTGTTCACCAGAGCAGGGAAGAGAGGGAGACGAATGAGGCACAAAGATTGATTGTTCCCTGGGCCTCTGTTCTACAATGTCTCAGCACATTGCTTGACAGATCCTGTCTTAATTTAACATTTTGCTATTTCAATCATCATGCATGTTTTGCATTAATTTTGATATTTTAAAACACTGAACTCGAATAATAGTCATCTTGACTATTGAGTTCCTTGGTGCCCCTTAAATTTTGCTCCCAAGGCAAGTGCCCTACTTCTCATCATATTCCCAGCCCTGGGATTCACCATTGAGTGGGAGTGTCCTATGTCCCGTGTGGTTCAGGGTTTGGGTTCAGGCTCTGGAGGAGGCCTCTCACAAATGAAAAAGACAAGACAAAATAATAATTTGAAAATTGGGGGCCAGACGGAAGCCCAAGGAAGGACTCTGCTTTGCTCTGGCCTTGCCATCCCTTGTATTCAGATTTGAGACACACCCATAGCCCTTAGGCAGGCAATTCCAGTAATAGCTCCGTGATAGCCTAGCAATGAGGATTTACAAGACTGTCTGGTGGGGAAGTTGCTTCAGCTACCATTGTCTCTACTAAACAGTGGGTGCAAAGCTCTGACCTTTGCCAGAGCTTTAAGGGTCACCAGCCTTCCGGGATCCCTGTCCACACCTCTCTGCTAGTGAAGACAATAGGCGGCTTCCCGCAGTTGAGGCCATCAACACACACAAAGAGGACTTGGGTGTTAGCTGCTGCATCTGAGTAGTCAGGGTGGGCTCAGTTCTGCTCTAGTAACAAGCAAACCTCAAATCTTAGGGCTTTAAAGCATCAGAGATTTTCCTTCTCACCCGGCTTCTGTCTAGGCAAAAAGGAAAAGAAAACAGTGTGTGGCCCCTTTTAATCCCCTGACCTGAATTTTATTTTTGAGTATGGTGAAATATATGTAACATAAAATTTACCGTCTTAACCATTTTAAAAAAATTATTGGTTTCAAAGAGCAAGGGAAAGGGAGAAAGAGAAACATCATTGATGAGAGAGAATCATTCATCAGCTGCCTCCTGCAAGATCCACACTGGGGATCGAGATGGCAACTGGGAATCGAACTGTGATCTCCTGTTTCCTAAGTCAAACGCTCAACCACTGAGCCATGCCGGCCAGGCATCTTAACCATTTTTGAAATGGACAGTTCAGTAGCATTGTTGTGCAACCATCACCACCATCCATTTCCAGAACTTGCTCATCTTCACAAACAGGAACTCTGTCCCCATTAAATACTAACCTCTTCCTCCTCCTCCCCCAACCCTTGGCACTCACCATTCTACTTCCGGTCTCAATGAGTTTGACTCCTCTAGGGACCTCATAAAAGTGGAGTCATACAGTATTTGTCCCTCTATGACTGGTTTCTTTCACCCAGCATAAAGTCCTCAAAGGTCATCCATGTCGTAGCATGTATCGGAATTTCCTTTCTTTAAAAAAAAAAATTAAGGGGTAAAAAGCACATTTAAAAAAATTTTTAAGTGTGCAGTATAATAGTGTTAAGCACCTTTCCATTGTTGTGCAACCAACCTTCAGAAGGAAACATTGAAAAACTGAAACTCTGCACCCACCAACCACTCACTCCCTGTGCCCCTCCTCCCACGCCTGGCAACCAC
>PVJN01023008.1:0-32544 GCA_004026805.1 Lasiurus borealis | reverse complement strand
ATAACTGTGTTTGTTTTTTTGAGACCTAACGCAGAAGAATCCAGATGAGTACTCAGTTTGGTATTGGTTGAAACATCTACCCAGTCCTAAATAAATCACTGTACAGTAGAGGGGATGATCAAAAATATATGTTTTTTCTGAAGTACTTTTAGTATTTCAATCAGGAAATAAGTGACTTACTGCATGTCACCCAGGAAGTTGGTAACATAGTTACACAATGCTAAAGTAATTTTAAGGACAAGCTACATAGCAAAAATAAAAGAGAAATATAGAAAGATATAATTCATATTTATCTCACTTTATTGACATTTATACACATGCTTAAAACATTAATATAAACAAGGCTGAATAGCTATAAACAATAGCTTTGAATTACTGAAGATCAACTTAGCATTTGTCTGCATGTATTTCCTGTTCTTGTGTTTGGCACTTATTTGGGAAGAAACAAAAGTGCTAGAACTGAAAACTAGAATAAAAACTACCAACTCAATGGAAAATTGAAATAAAAATATTTTATCCATTTTTATTTCTAAAATTATATACTAGTTCTCTTTATTTTTTTTATTTTTTTATTAATATGTTACATGTATACAAATCTTTCCATTGCCCCCCCTTCCCAGGTATACCCTATCCCGCAATGTCTTGTGTTCATTGGTTATGCTTATATGCATGCATACAAGTACTTTGGTTGACCTCTTATCTATCCCACCTCTCCTTAACCTTTTGCTGTAATTTCTCTTTAATAGACTATTGCTATCACATGTCTGTGAATAAAGTAGGCACTTAATGTTTAATTCATTTTACCCAAAATTTATATTTCTTTCCACAGCAAAGAAGCTCTACATATTTTAGTTCCTTTATACCTTCTTTAGTATTCTCACTCCCTCACCTCCTCACCCACTCCAATCAAAATTTCTCCTGACTTGAAGGATTTGAGGTGGCTTCCAAAAATACCTACAATAATACCCACTTCTAAAAATACAGCACAATGAGATTCATTTAACAATGATGTAGTGGAAACTGGGAAATTAAAATGAGACCTGGATTAGTTTTAATATTAAAAAAGGTATCCTTTTTAGTCCTGTAATCTTTAAGGAAGATGAGCTACATATTTATAGTTGAGCTTTTCAAAAGCCAACAGGAGGAAACTAAAACACAATTATGATACACAAAGTTTGATAAAAACAAACATTGTTTAGGGTTAGCACACCTATGACTCTACCAGAAGAATTGTTACAGAACACCTCTTGAGAATTGTTGCTCCCAGGAAATGGAGTGACATGCAAGTGATAGGTGACATTTTATAAGATTTCAGTAAAGGCAAATTGATGTAGAATAAAAACACTGTGCTCCAAATGCATGGTCTTCTGATTATCTGTTTAACCTTGGGAACAATTTTAGAAAACTGGATAGATAATATATTCTTCACTCATTCATTAATTCATTATTTCCATCAAAAATTATTTTGTTCTTTATTCTGCACATTGAAAGATACAGCATACAAAAAAATAGAAATAGTCCTTGCTCTATCTTGAACTCACATTTGTTATAAAATTTATTATATCAAATAAGTTTTATAACAAACGTGATTAGTAATATAATATTTATGAGCTATATGATAACATGGGATATTGTAGAAAATGCTAAGCTAGTTAATGAGATCAGAGACAACTTCATGGAATAAGTTATCGCCAAACTGTAACAAAAAATAAATAAGTCAAAGCAAGAGATAAAGTTGGAAAGGCAGGAACCAGGTTCTCACAGACTTTTGTAAAGTATGACAGAGAGTTTGGATTTCATCCAAAGGCCAGTGAAAACCACTGAAGGGTTAATTAGCCGAACTATATAATCTGGTTTGAATTTTTGTAGCCCTAGCTTAAAAGTCAGAAAGTACTGATGATGGTTAAGATTAGGGTAGTGACAGTGGAGTTAGGCAGAATGGATTCAAGAGATGGAAGGTACAATTGTCAAGACTCAGTGATTTATAAGTGACGTGAGAGAATATTTCACTTGTTGGCAATTAATAGATAAAAAAATAAATTTCCTACTAAAATATGAAACATTAGTTATTGCTCTCTGTTATTTCATAAAATAAAGCCATGTCAACCCACATGTAAGAAAATTCTCTTTCCTCTATCAATGGTGGGTTGGAAGAAGAAGTGCACACATTTTACTTAAACATGCTATTAAATTGTAATTTACAATATTTTAAAAGGAGACCTGTGTCAATGTTTTGTTTTATTCTAATATATATTGTTATGTGATTCATCCCAAAACTATTCTTATTCAAGGGTCCAAGATAGCAGCATAGAAAGACCCTGGACTAATCTCCACCACTGACATACCAAATATACAATTACATAATAGCAATTCCTCTTAAAGAACAACTTAGGATTGATTGGAGACTTTGTGCACAACGAACAATGGAGGCACGACATAGAGAATGGTAGGAGAGATAGAGAAGTAAGTGGTAACTGGGAGTTCCACAGCTGGAAGAGGCAAGCTTCAGAAATATCACAGAGGCCTACAGCCTGCTGCCTGCTCTAAGGCAAAATGATAAAACACTAATTGAAAGGGCACTTAGATTATCCATTTAAAAAATCTATGGAGAATTGCAGGAACTCTAAAGGATCTGTGATAATTTTCAAGGATCAGAAGTACTATTGAGTGGCATTGTTTATGTTCCTACTCCATGTAGATAGTGATTTAGCCATCCTGCAAGGCCTTCACAGTGAGGCTCAGTCTGCCATCCCTACAAGGAGCCACACACCCCTAGCACTTCAAGCTACATTTGCTGCAACCTTCGGAAGCTAATACCCCCAGAGCAACTTGGGTCATGCACCTGCTTTGGCTCCAGGTAGCTTGCAAAAACTACCAGCACACATAGGTTGCTCCTACACAAGGCCACTCCTTCAAGATTGGGGGAGAGAGTTGTTTCATCTAATTCATAGAACAAACTGATATGATAAATATGTATCAAATAAAAGAACAAAGAAAAACACAGAAAGAAAAGTCCTAATGAAATAAAGACAACTAATTTACCTGATAAAAAATTTCAAATATCAGTCATAATAAGGATGCTCACAAAACTTGAGAGAACAATAAAGGAACCCAATGAGCCTTCAGAGAGTTAGAAACGGTAACAAAGAACCAATCAGAGCTGAAGAATACTATAATCAAAATGAAAAATAAAAACTCTAGAGGGAAGCAAAAGTAGAGTGGGTGATTTACCACTATCTTCCAGGTTGATAATTCAATCAGAATAGCAAAAGAAAATGACTTTTAAAAATGAAGATCCCTACCCAGTTTTGATCATTGGATAGAGTATCAGACTGTGGGACAGAAAATGAGGATAATTTAAGAAGCCTCTACAACAAAATCAAATGCACTAATACTCACATTATAGAGGTTTCAGAATTAGAAAAGATACATACAGAATCCTGAGTTGAAGAAATAATGGCTGAAAACTTTCCTAGCCTGAGGAAAGAACAAGACATACAGGTTCAGGAAGCAGAGTTCCAAAGAAAGTGAACATCCCCAAAAAGTACACCAAAACATATTGTAGTGTAAGAGGTAAAAGTTAAACATAGGGAATCATGAAGGTAGCAAAACTAAAAGAACTACCGCATACAAGGAAAATGCCATAGGCTATCAGCAGCTTTCTCAGCAAAACATTGCCCACCAGAGAAGAATAGCATGATACATGCTAAGTACTGAAAGGAAAGAACATACAACCTAGAATACACTATCTTGTATGGTTATTCTTCAGATTTGGAGGGGAGGTCATCTCCCAGACAAGCTAAAATTAAGGGAGTTCATCATCACTAAACTGGCTTTACAAGAAATGTTTTTAAAATTTCATTAAAATAGAACTTTTAAGTTCATAACTGGAAATAAAGAACATATAAAAGAAAAATCTCATGTGTAAAGACAAATGTATAGAAAAAGGCAGTGGATTAGACACTTAAGAAGCTAGAATGGAGAGTAAAAAGAAAATAAAACAAAAAAAAGCAAAAGCAAATATAAATACATTGAGTGGTTAGAAATATAAAGTCAAAGACATGTGCAGGGGGAGTAATATTGTAAAGTTTTCAGAATGCAATATAACTTAAATATTTATTATCTTAAAATAGACTGCTCTATATATAGTTATATATATATGAACCCCATAGTAACCAAAAACTAAAACCCTATAAAAGATACTCAAACATTAACAAGAAAGGAATGTAAATATAGCATTAAAAAATGAGCAAACTACATAGAAATAAAAATGACATAAATATCCATGAAACAATGAACAAAATTATAATAAGTACATGACTATGCTGCACCAGCATGGCCATGGGTGAACCTGAGGGAGACAGTGAAGGATCAGAAAAGACAGACAAGAGAATATAGCTGGGGCTGGGTGAGTCTCTAGTGCCTGGATAAGGACATAGAGAGAGACCCACACTGCAAGCCAAAGCTTTATTTTTATAGTCAGAGCACACACAGAAAACAAAACAAGGAAAGTGGTCAACATGTTTACAAAGTTCTTGTGAGTTTTACCTTGTTTTGGCAGAACTTGCTGCACCTTCCACAGCCCATTAGCTACCTAGGAAGGAACTAGGGAAGATTATAAGGTTAAGCTTAATTGTGCTAGGAGGCCTCTGCCCTCCAAGCTGGGACTTGTTTGTGGCCCTGCGATAGGTCAGTCCGAGGCTTGATCCTATAGCCATTCCCTACACATGCCTATCAATGAGTACTTTTACTTTAAATGTAAATGGACTAAATGTTCCAATTAAAAGATATGTGGTGCCTGGATGAATAACAAAACTAGTTTATCTTTATGCTGCCTAAAGGCAATTCAGTTCAGATCAAGAAACTCACTTCAAAACAAAAGACACAGCCCTGGTTAGTGTGGCTCAGTTGGTTGGAGCATTGTCCCATACAGCAAAAAGTGACAGTTTCTATTCCCAGTCTGGGCATATAACTAGGTTATATGGTATGATCCTAGGCTGGGGTCTGTATGGGAGGAAAGCATTCAGTGTTTTCTCACATTGATGTTTCTCTCTCTCCCTTCCTCTCTCTAAAATAATTTTTTAAAGAAAGACATACAGAGACTGAAACTGAAGGGATGAAATGATATCCCATACTGACAGAAGTAAAATATCTGTGATAGTAATACTTGAATCAGATACAACAGACTTTAAAACAAAGAATGTAAAAAGACACTAAGAAGGGCATTGCATAATGCTAATTGGATCAATCCAAGAAGAAAATATGACAATCATAAATATTTATGTACCCTTCATAAGAACATCTAAATATATTATGCAAATATTAGCAGACATAAATGAAGAAATTAATAATATAACAATAATAGTAGCTGACTTTAATGCTCAACCTATATCAACATATCTATCATGCAGGCAGAAAATCAATATGGAAACATTGGCCTTGAATGACACATTAGATCAGAAGAATATGATAGATATTTATAGAACATTTCATCCCAAAACTGCAGAATGTACATACTTTCCAAGTGCACATGAAACATTATTCAGGATAGATCACATATTAGGCCACAAAACAAATCTCAGGGAATTCAAGAAGATTAAAATTATAGCAAATATCTTCATCTACCACAATTACATACAACTAGAAATCAATTACAAGAAGAGAACTGGAAATAAAAAGCAAAACACCAAAATGTAAAGATTAAACAATAGGCTAGTAAACAAACAATGGGTCCATGAAGAAAACAAAGAGAACATGTTTTAAAATATTGAAACAAATGAGTATGGAAAGACTGTCCTCCAAAATCTATGGAATGAAACAAAAGCAATTAGTTCTAAAAAGGAATTTCACAAAAATCAAGAAAAATAAAACAAATAAATAATAACAACTGTACACCTAAAGGAACTAATAAAATCCAAAGAAAATTGAAAGAAGAAAATAATAAAGATCAGAATGGAATAAACAAAATAGAGACTAAGTAAACAATAGAAGAGATCAATGAAATAAGAGCTGGTTATTTGAAAAAAAATAACCAAACCTTTATTTTTAATTAGATTATTAAACAAACTGTAAATTGATAAACCTTTAGCCACACCCATCAAAAAAAAAAAAGAGAGAAGGCTTAAATAAGTAAAATCAGAAATGAAAAAAAACTGAAGAATCATAAGAGAATGCTATGAACAATTATATGACAAGTTCCAGCACCTGGAATAAATAAGTTTTATAAAGACTGAACCAGGAAGAAACAGAAAATCTGAACATATCAAAAATTAGTAATGAATGCAATCAGTAATCAAAAAACTCTTAAACAAAAATACAAGACCAAATGGTTTCACAGTTGAATTCTACCAAATATTTAAAAAGAAAAATAATACCTATTCTTCTCAAACTATTTCAAAAAATTCAAGAAGAAGAGAAAATCCCAGGGTCATTCTATAAAGCCATATATATTCTTATATTAAAACCATTACATTACAAAAATATAAAATTACAGGCCATTATCTCTGATAAAAAATAACCAAAAATTCTTAATGAAATATTAGCAAATTGATTTTAACAACAGATTACAAGGTCATATACCATAATCAAGTGGGATTTATTCTAGAGCAAAGATTGTTATATGTTATCCAAAAATCAATCATAATATACTACATTTAAAAAAATGAAAGATAAAAAAAAAACATATGGTCATCTCAATAGCTGCAGATAAAGCATTTGACAAAATTCAGCATTTGTTTATGTCAAACTCTGAACAATGTAGGTATAAAGGGAATATACCTAAACATAATGAAGGTTATATATGACAAACCATTAACTAACATTATAGTCAATGATGAAAAAATAAAATATTTTCTTTAAGAATCGGGAATAAGATAATGATGTTTTTCTTCACTAATTTTATTTAACATAGTATTGGAAATTTTAGCCACAGCAAAGAAAGAAAGAAAGAAAGAAAGAAAGAAAGAAAGAAAGAAAGAAAGAAAGAAAGAAAGAAAGAAAGAAAGAAAGGAAGGAAGGGAGATAACGAGAAAAGGAAAAAGGGAGAGAGAAAGAGAGAGAAAAAGAAAGAAAGAGAAAGGAAGGAAGGAAGGAAGGAAGGAAGGAAGGAAGGAAGGAAGGAAGGAAGGAAGGGAGGAAGGGAGGGAGGGAGGGAGGGAAAGGAAAGAAGTATCTAAATTGGAAAGGAAGAAAACTGTCACTATTTGCAGGGGACATTATACTATATAGAGAAAATGGCAAAGATTCCATCAATAAACTATTATAAATAAGAAATAAATTCAGCCAAGTGGCTGAATAAAAAATTAATAGTTATAAATCTGTTGTTTTTATACAATGATAACAAACTATAAGAGGAGAAATCAAGAATAGAATCTTATTTATAATTGCATTAAAAAATACCTAGGAACAACTTTAAACAGGTAGGTAAAGGACCTTTCTGCTGAAAAACTATAATATATTGATTTTAAAAAAAAAGGAAGACAATACAAATAAATGGAACAATATAGCATACTCATGGGTTGAATTAACATTCTTAAAATGCCTATACTACCTAAACCAATATGCAGACATATTGCAGTTCCTATCAAAATACCAATGGTATTTTTCATAGGACTAAAACAAAGAATTCAAAAATATATGTGAAATCACTAACTGCCCTCCCCACCCCCCACCCCCCCCAAAAAGACTCCAGAGATCCACAGCAATCTTGAAAAGAAAAACAAAGTTGGAGGTATCATGCTACCATAATTCAAACTAGACTGCAAAGCTAAGTTATCAAAGCGTATGGTACTGGCACAAAAACAGACTCATCATATATATATGCCTAAGTGAGCATTATGACTGGACAACCAGGATTATGGGATGACTGGCCTGTAGCTATGACAAGCACTGACCACCAGGGAACAGATGCTCAACACAGGAGCTGCCCCCTGGTGGTTAGTGTGCTTCCACAGCCAACCTCCCACAATCCCTCCCGCTGGCTGGCCAGATGTCCGGACAGGACTGGGAAAGATGGTCCTGATTGGCCCCAATCACCAGCCAGGCCGAGGAACCCCACCCATATACAAATTTGTGCACTGGGCCTCCAGTAGATCAATGAAATAGAGAGCCCAGAAGTAAAGGCTTCTATGTTCAATTAATCTACAAAAAAGAGGTGCAAGAATATACAATGGAAAAAAAATAAAAACAGTTTCTTTAACAAATAGTATTGAGAAACTTTTATAGATAAATGCAAAAAAAAAAAATGAATCTGAACCACTTTTTTTTACCATATACAAAATAAGCAAAAAAAAAATGGATTAAAGACATAAGTATAAGACCAAAAACTATAGAACTCCTAGGAAAAAATATAGGCAGTGAACTCTTTGACCTCAGTCATAATAATATTTTTTGGATATGTCTCCCCTGCCAGGGCTACAAAAGCAAAAATAAACAGGACTTCATCAAACAATGATGGTAAATATCAACAAAATAAAAAACAACTTTTTGAATAGGGAAATATATTTTCAAATGGCATATTTGATAAGGGGTTAATATTAAACATAGATAAAAGCTCATACAACTCAACAGCAAGGAAAAAAGCAACTGAATAAAAAATGGGCAAAAAACTAGAGTAGACTATTCTCTAAAGAAAATACACAGATTGTTGAGAGATGAAACAATACTCAGCATTACTAATCATCAGGGAAATGCAAATCAAAACTACAATGAGGTATTACCTCACTCCTGTCAGAATGGCTGTTATCAAAAACACAACAAATATGTATTGGGGAATATGTTAAGAAAAAGGATCTCTAATGCAATGTTGGGGGATTATAAATTGGTGCTGCCACTATGGAAAATCCTCAAAAAAAATAAAAATTGAATTACCATACAATCCAGCAATTCCACTTCTGGGTATTCATCTGAAAAAAACAAACAACAATTTAAAAATATATATATATGCACCCCTGTGTTTACCGCAGCATTATTTGCAAGGTATGAAAGCAACATAGATATCCACAGATAGATGAATAAAAATGTAGTATAGACACCACATCTTCAACAACAAAAACGATACAATCTTTCCACTTGGGACAACATGGACAGATCCAAAGATATTATGCTAAGTAAGATAAATCAAACAGAGACAAATACTATATTGTCTAATTGATATTTGAAATCTGAAAGAACAAAATGAACAAAACTAAACAAAAACAGACTCATAGATACAGAGAACAAGTTGATAGCTGCCAGAGGGAAGGGCCCTGGGTGGGTGGGTTTAAAAGGTAAAGGGGAATAAGAAGTACATATTTCTAATTATAAAATAACTAAGCTTTGGGGATATAATGTACAGCACAGGGAATATAGTCAATTGTAAAGTCATCTGCCACTTAAGGATGGAGATACATTTTGAGAAATGGGTTGTTAGGCAATTTCATTTTTGTAAAGATCGCAGAGTGCCTTTATACAAATCTAGATTGTATAGCCTACCACACACTTAGGTTATATGGTGTAACTTATTGCTCCTAGCCTGCAAGTCTGTACAGCCTATACAAAACAACACTAGATCAAATCAAGCACATGAGAAAATGATGCAATCAAGCGATGTGGTAAAAGCAAAACATATGAAGCTGTTACCAGCATAACATGACATTCTGTGTAACAGCAACTATTTTTATGTTTCATGAGTAGAAAGAGTATACTCTAAACTGTAATAAACACATGAAACAGTAACATAGTCACTTATCATTACCAAATATTTTGTGCTGTTCAAAATTTTCTATGCCATAGTTTTATAAGAGTGGCAGCACAGTAGATTTATTTACACCAGCATCACCACAAAAACATAATTATCAATAAAGGAATTGCAATTAGAAACACACACACACACACACACACACACACACACACACACACATATATATATATATTCATCAGCAAAAACTGGTGCCAGAAAACAATGGAAATATTCAAATGACTGAGACAATAATTATGAAAATAATTTTCATGATGCTTAATAATCATTTAAAAGTAAGAATAAAAGTATATTTATAGTTTTTTAAAAAAGTAAAGACTTTTCCCTAGTCAGTTTTGCTCAGTGGGTAGAAACTTGGCTCTCAAACTAAAGGGTCCCAGGTTCGATCCAATCAAGGGCATGTACTAGTATCTGGGTGATAGTTTTGCTCCTGGCCCCAGTCACGGTGCATGAAGGAAGCAACCAATCAATGTATCTCTCTCACATTGATGTTTCTTTCTTTTTATCTCAACCTATCCCTTCCACTCTCTCAAAAAAGTCAATGAAAGTTTGGCCAGTGTTTCTCAGTGGTTGAGTGTTGATCTATGAACAAGGAGGTCACGGTTTGATTCCCAGTCAGGACACATGCCCGATTGCTGGCTCAGTCCCTAGTAAGGCGTGAACAGGTGGTAGCCAATTGATGATTCTCTTTCATCATTGGTGTTTCTATCTCTCCTTCTCCTTCTCTGAAATCAATAAAAATATTTTTAAAAAATCATTGAGTGAGAACTAAAAAGTAAAGATTTTATCATTCAGGTACTCACTGAAAAAAAAATCTAAAGGAAGAAAATCCAACCAGTTGAAAGAACACAGACCAAGTTATTTATCAACTAATATTTATTGAGAACCTTCTATTTTTCTTGCTACTGGGATTTTATAGAAGAAGCAATAATGTCCATTACATTATTTTCTGTAATTGAGTTTAAACTAAATTATATAAATGAATTGGTTTCTATAATTTTTATAACCTTATAGCATAGTTTAAAAAGTACAGTCAATGTCCTCAGTCTTAACTATCCCAATTGATGTCAACCATAAATTTACCTCCTGTGCTGAACTGATATAGTTCTTTCTATTACACAATAAATGCTATACAATCCAACTCTTCAATCATTAGAGCCACAGAATAAATTTTCCAGTATAACTCATTCATCCTCCCATCATTCAGCAGAAACATAACTGAACTCAATTGAGTTTAGTTGATTTGAATTAAACAGACCTAAGTATCATGCATAATCAATGCTGAAAATAAAGTTAGTGATAGCAAAAGGTACAATAAACTGTATAAACACTACAGAGTTGAATTTGGGACCAAAAAAAGACAAAGATTTTTCCAAAAGCATCCACCTTCCCTTCACTCTTTTGGTATTCTTAGAGAGAAACCTATATGGATAGCACATATAAAAATAGCTCACATCTGAAGGGTTAGATCACAAAGAGCAAACAGATCAAAAGCAGGATGTGGCTCTGCATTTTCTAATGACTAAAGAGAGAAAGGTTGCTTGGTTCATTAACCATACATCACTCATTACTTCCAAATATTACAAGTGCCTGACACCATCTGTCCTTGAAAACAACAGCTTTAATTTGACTAAATCTGTCATTGATGTTGCTAAATGACAAGCGAGAAAATTGCACAGCTGAGATAACTGTTTAGCTTAACTGTTTTTAAAGTAAACATCTTCACAGAATAATAGTGCAACTGCAATATTTATACAGAAGACACACTATTAGTACAGAATGATGGAACCTCATGAGGTCAGAATTTACCCACCAGCCATGGCTGTTAGGCAGTAATGTGATTCAAATAATCACAACTTAGAATGCTAGAGATGAAAGAGACTTTGGAGACACCGCACAATACAGAAATGAAAATAAACTAGAGTCCATAGCACAAAGCATAAAAGTAGTCAAGAGTAGATTTAATGGAAAGCTGGAAGAGAGCTTAACCAGAGTCAATCCTAACAGAACTTATAAGCATATAATAGATTTATTTAATGAGCATTTTTGCATATTTTTTTTATTTTTACAAGGACAATTTGTATATGTTGAGTCCCTGATTTTATTTGTTTAGGCAAATGTTTATGTGCATTTTGACTTGGACACAATAGTTCACACCATGAAGTAAATAATTAGTCAATTATTTTTAACTCCTCATGTATACTAACTTGGTATTTTGGAATAGTGTAATCATCATTAACCATAAGATATATGAATATATAGCAATTAGATCTACAAAATACCCAGTGCAGTTCCTGGAAGCTCACAAATATTTATTGAGTTGAAATATATGTACTTGTGAAAACCCAGTGCAATTCCAAGAGGAAAGAGAAGACTTATCTCTGGAACATTGGAGAGAAGTGCTCCTTCAACTTTTATATTATACTAAAGGCCTGGTGCACACAATTTGTTCATGGTGGGGCGGGGGGGTTGTCCTTCATCCCAGCCTGCTCCCTCTATAATCTGTGATCCCTTGATTGGTGTCCAACTGCCCGTTTAGACCTGATCCAGGTAGAATCAGACCTAAATGGGCATTTGGACATACCTTTCACAATCCAGCTCCCAAATGCTCACCTGCCTGCCTTCCTGATTTCCCCTAACCACTCCCCTGTCAGCCTAATTAATGCCTAACTGCTTTCCTGCCAGCCTGTTTGCCCCTAACTGTCCTCCCCTGCCAGCCTGGTCAACCCTAACTACCTTCCCCTGAAGGAATGATTCCCTCCAACTGCCCTTCCTTGCAGGCCTGGTCACCCACAACTTCTCTCCTCTGACAGCCTGATCACCACTAACTGCCCTCCCTGCAGCCTTGATCACCCCCAAGTCCCTTCCCTTACAGGCCTGGTCCCTCCCAACTGCCCTCTCCTGCTGGCAATCTTGTGGTGGCCATCTAGTTTCCACATGGGGGCAGCCACCTTTGACCACAGGGGGCAGCCATCTTTGTGTTGGAGTGATGGTCAATTTGAATATTACTCTTGCAGAGTGATTACCTGCAAGTCCATAACTTTGGTCTACATCCACTTCTTGGAATAAAAAACAATAAAGAAAAATATTCAATTTTTTAGACTAACTCAGATAAATCTAATGATTTATAAATGATATTTTCCTCATAGCTTAAACTAATTAATTCTGATCAATAACCTCAATGTCAATATGATCACACTAGAATTCTCTAGGAAATAGAATTTCAAATGTTCTAAATGGTAACAGGTAGAATGTATAGCCTCCCATCACAAATCTGCATATAGCCAAGTCAAAAGAAATTTCCTATTTAAGGAAAAAGAATGATCAGATAATAGATGCTGAAAATAGTAAAGCTTATGTTGAGTTTACCAGAACTCTATTTTCATTAAATTCCCTTCCAGTGAATCTATGCATTTAAATTTATATAAAACTAGAGGCCCGTTGCACTATATTTGTGCAAGAATAGGCCCCTGGCTTCACTCTCAGCTGCCTGTGAGTCAGCAAGTCCTTGCTTTCCACCCCAGCTGCCCAGGAGCAGGCACATCCCCACTCCCACCAGGAGCCAGCAAGTCCTCGCTTCTGTCTGGAGCACCACTCAGTAGCTCACTCTGCAGCGCCCCCTTCCTCTCATAGCAAGCTTCAGACTGCTCTGCACCTGCACATGCAAATTAACCTCCATTTTTGTTGGGCTAATTTGCATATTCACTCTGATTGGCTATGGGTGAACAGGGTGATGGTTAATTTGCATGTTTCTCTTTTATTAGGTAAGGTATAGTGTGATACAAATGGCAACTTAAATGAGACTCCCTGTTGCTCTGAAATCCTAGAAACAATGGTTTTGATTTTAGCTTTAGCACAGCAGTTATGCTTGTAGAACCCTGATATAAAATATTATTCCTGTTATAACTTGGCATGTTGCTCACTCTAAAACCTAAATGTGAAATATTAATTTTAGATGTGATATGTGAATATTACTGAAATAGCCCAAGTGTTTATTTCACAATAAATAAATATGAAATAAAATAGCATTAAGTCAATTAATAGTAGCAGCCATATTATATTTAATAATAGCAAAAGAGAAAAAGAAAAGAAAGGAAAAAAAAACACTCAGCCAACTCAATCATATTCTCAATGCAATTGAAGTAATTTGGGAATTAAAATAAAATCATTTTATTTTACCATCATCCATGAGAACTTTGCGACTAGAACTCAGTTGGTAATTGCTGGACATTTTCATCATTAGTGCCTACTTGCCAAAGGAGGAGCCCAACACCTTTGATATGCCCCCTACATTGATAAAAGTATAATTTGTCTAAGATACTCCATTGTCTGCAATTGCCTATTGTTTCCATAATAATAAGGTCCTAAGGGGAAAAAAATTAACAAATTTATTTCTTATAGTCATGGCAAAAATTATGTCTCCTGGACCCTCCCAGGGTGGATGGGTAGATCTTAAATGACAAATCCACTCTGATATCCCAATCTCCACCCGACTTTGAATTGCTTCCTCTACTCCAACAGATGCTGAACTTTCTAACCTGCTCATTGTTAGTCACCTTTTAGCCCACATTTTAGCTAACCAACTAAACCAACTGTTAGAGCCCTATATAACTTCTCAAGTTATAATAATTAATGCAAAATCTTTACTTAGTAAGCCCATATCAATAAATTCAGCCTGCTCCATCTTGATGTTCCTTTTACCACTGCCCACACCTTTAGTATCTATCCCTACCACATTCCCTGCATTTTTCCCTGTATAAATTTAAAAATGCAAATAGTTATTTTTATTTGTTTATTTGTTTTGAATATACCATTTCCCCGAAAGTAAGATATCCCCTGAAAATAAGACCTACTTCCAGTTTTGCCTTTCGCTGTGATATAAGGCATCTCCCCGAAAATTAGACCTCCCCGATAGAAAATAAGGCCTCTCCTGAATATAAGGCCTCCCTGGAATATAAGGCCCCCAAAGCTACCATAAGGCATCTGACTCCTGATTTAAAGAGACCTGGCACTGCCTGAACAGCTCAGGCTTCACTGCGGCCAATCAGTGAGCTGTTTTGTGATGGCAACTACTACTGTACCGTATACAGGTAATAAATGTCCTTTTTTGTTGTTCAACAATAAATGTGTACTATATTCTTCTTCATGTAAAAATAAGACATCCCCTGAAAATAAGACCTAGCGCATTTTTGAGAGCAAAAAATAATATAAGACACTGTCTTATTTTCGGGGAAATAGGATAGTATACCTCTTCATGGGTTACACTTTCTTGCTAACCAATAGGTGCCTACTATGACTTGAATCTAGTTATATGTCTAAAAGCTAAGAAGGGTAGGTGGGGTGTGTGTGGCTTCTGATAAGAATAACTACTGTTTAGATGTCAGCTTCCTCAGGGAAGGCCATTATATACATTTTCCTCGGGTTAATTCCCTCAGAAATCACGGAGAGGCCACTTCCACTGGAGAGTGGGGAAGTTGCTTTCACTGGCAAGAAGACATCAGAATTGATATGCTCAATGTTTCCAGCTTCATCAAGTTCTTCTCATACATCTCATTTCAACTTTCAGGATTCCCATTCCTTAGCAGTTAACATCACTTAATAGGAAACACCCTCCAATGTGGGGAATTCAACTTGCATTGTAATTTAGCCAGTAGCAGGAGGAGATTCTACATTTGATTTCCAGCAAATTTTTTAAATTAAATCTTTATTATTCAGATTATTACATTTGTCTCTCTTTTTCCCCTCCATAGCTCCCCTCCACCCTGCTCCCACCCCTCCCTCTACCCTTATCTTTCCCCCCAATTGATGAGTCTATAGGTGTATGATTTTTGTCTGATCACTCCCTGTATCTCCCTCCCTCCTTTCCCCCTGTGAATGAGTCCACTCCCTTTCTGTGCTTCTGATTCTAGTATATTCACCAGTTTATTCTGTTGATCAAATTTTTAATTCACTCTATTTTTAGATTCACTTGTTGATAGATATGTATTTGTTGTTCATAATTTTTTGTCTTTTACCTTTTTCTTCTTCCTCTTCTGAAAGAGTGCCTTTCAGCATTTCATATAATACTGGTTTGGAGTTGAGGAACTCCTTTAGCTCTTTCTTATCTATGAAGCTCTTTATTTGCCCTTCAATTCTGAATGAATTGAAATGTCCAGACAAGGGAAGGGATCACTTGCCTGTATCATTTCTTTTGAGAAATCAGCTGACAGTCGTATGGGTGCTCCCTTGTAGGTAATGAACTATTTTTCTCTTGCTGCTTTTAATATTCTCTCTTTGTCTTTTGCTCTTGGTATTTTAATTATGATGTGTCTTGGTATAGTCCTCTTTGGATTCCTTTTATTTGGGGTTCTGTGTGCTTCCTGGACTTGTAAGTCTATTTCTTTTACCAGATGTGGGAAGTTTTCAGTCATTATTTCTTTAAATAGGATTTCAGTATCTTGCTCTCTCTCTTCCTCTGGCACCCCCACAATTCTGATGTTGGTAAGCTTGAAGCTGTCCCAGAGTCTCCTTACATTATCTTCACATTTTTGGATTCTTTTCCCTTCTTGCTTTTCCAGTTGAGTGTTTTCTGATTCTTTATATTTCAATTTTTTTTACTTGATTCTGTGTTCCTCTAGTCTTCTGTTAGGTCTCTGAATAATGTTTTTTATTTCAGTCATTATATGTTTAAATTCTAGTTGGTCCTATATCATCTCTAGTTGGTTCTTTTTCATCTCTTCTTGGGTCTTGCTAAATTTATCCATCTTTTCTAGGAAATTCTTGAAAAACCTTATAAGCGTGGTTTTGAACTCTATATCCAGTCGTTTGTTTTCCTCCATTTCTTTTGATTGTGATCCCTTTCCTTGTCCCGACATTTTCACTATGCTGGGAGAACTTCTGTGTTGGATTCAGCCTTATGATACCACACTTGCAAATCCTCAAAAGCCTCTCTGTTGAGCTTGGGATGGGTGGAGTCTCAGGGCTTAATGGACCGCCTTGCCTTCCAGTCGGCCCCGCCCTCCACGGCCCTGGAGTCTCACGTAAATCCTAGACCATGTGAATCTGGGTCCCCAGAGTTTCACCCGAAACCGGGGTTTAGTGGAGTTAGAAGTGGCACAGTTGGGAGGGGCTGTCTCCCGCCCACTCGTGAAAGCCAGCAGCACAATCAGCAGTCTGTCCCCTGCGCGCAGGGCTGGGAGCGCCACCAGACTTCCAATCTTTTGCGACTCCCCCCTGTATGAGTTTAGGCTGAGTCTGGAGTTTAGTGTCATAGGATAAGGAGTTCAATGCCTTTGGGGGTCTCCATTTCCTTCCTGCCAGAGAAAGCCAGCCAGGTTCTCAGGTACCTGCTTTCTGCATGCACACGTCTCCATACCTCAGCTTTTTGCAGCTCCTATGGGTCTCTGTGAGCCCCTCTCTTTCCTTCTAGTTGTAGAATTTCCACTATGCCAGCTTTCCTGTGGTTCTGGATGATGTCCGTTCTGTCATTTAGTTGTAGGTTTGAAATTGTTGTGTGAGGCAGCAGTGTAGGTGTTTACCTATGCCGCCATCTTGGATTCTCTCCAAATTAATGATACTTTTAATGTTAATTTCATTCTAATTTGATTTTAATTTATATCTATATTTTAGCTTTACATCATGACTATAAAGAGTTTATGTGAAGTTATGAATTTACTAGAAGCTTGGTGCATGAAATTTGTGGGTGGGGAGGGAGTCCCTCAGTCCAGCTTGCACCCTCTCCAACCTGGGACTCCTTGGGAAATATCTGACTTCCAGTTTAGGGGCATTAACTCCAGCCATTAGGAAAATCACACAGAATGTCCTTTATATACAAACAGTGTGGTTTTATGAGTTGTTTTAATAATAATGGCCATTCCTTTAAATCTGCTTACATACAATACAGCTGGTACTGTGTGAATTCAGAATGTTAATATCACAAAATCAAAAAGGGTTGTAGTGGAAATAACCTTGAATTGTCTAGTCCAAACGTTTATAAATATTGGAATTCACTTTTCAAAGATTTTGAATGATTTTTGTCCTAAGAAGCTTAACCAACTTTTGAGGCAACTCATTTTCTGTGACAGTACTGGAGGACTCTGGTAGCAGGCATGCGGCATGGCCTGAGGGAGAGTACAGCCGCACCAAGTGCCTGCCACCCCCCAGAACAAAGGGACTTCAGCAGGGCTGAGGGGCCTGGGTGTCTCCATCTTGGGGCTATGGGCGCTGCCATATTTGCGATGGTGTGATGGTAAATTTGCATATTCTCTCTTTATTAGATAGGATACATATATATTTAACTAACATTCTAATTAAATTTAGTTTCTAAGCTAGATGTATGAAAACAATTATTTTCCATTTAAAATTGACCATAAGTTACACAAACAAGATTGAGAAGCCATACTACATGGAAAGATTGCTGCTATTTCAAAGTAATGATTTAATGGTCCAGATATTGTTTTGTGGACAAATTTGGTGTTGACTATAGTAGTTATATCACCCGTAATATAGTTGAATGTTGTTGCTGTAATGATTTTTTAGATTCTAACTAGCTTTCACTACACTGCTCTATTTTTGTACTACAGAATGAATTGAGAATAGCAGCATCCCAGATCTTGTCAGTTTGTGTCTCAGCTTTAATATTCCATAAACAAGCTAATATTAGTGACAATGTTATGAGAGACCTTTATCATGTGCATAATGTGTGCCATCTGTTTGTGACAGTCATCGTACAATAAATTTGGTTTAATATTTAGATAGCTTCTGGAAGTTTTATCTGAACAAGCTGCTTACATTTTGCTTCACATATCCAAGTGAATTTTAGAAAACAGAAGTGTACAAAATTTGAGTGTACAAAAATGTGCACTAGATTATTTTAAAATAAAAAGCATATCGATCTTAAAACCTCTTCTAAATATTCTCATTGTCACCATTCCCACTTATGACATATTAATTGTTAGAGTTGGAAGTATATGGCCCATATTTGGCCCAGTATTCAGATGTAGTGTGGTATTGTAAGACTACTTGGAAATGCTCATGTAGAATCATTTCCCAGTAGTCCTCAGTAACTCATATTCTATTGTGCGATGTCCTCCAATGCCAGCCACTTCCTTCATGGAAACTCTCTCTGAATTTTGTACTTGGAAATGATTTTTTCTCTCCTGACTCTCTGTTGAAACTGGTACTTTATTAGCATAATGCCTATAATTTAGAGACCCATTTTTCTTTCTTTTTTAACATCAGAATACCTTTAAAATAACAGACTTCTCTTTACCAAAAGGTTCCATACACTCTTAAAGGTCAGGAATCATCAGAGTTCCATGAGAAGTTTGCAGAAAAACTTATTTTAAGTACAAAAATTATTTGGGAATAATTCCATTTTTTAGATACAATTTCAAAAACAAAATCCAGGGAAGAAATACTTGATAAACTGGGCTTCATTAAAATTGATTTTTCTGTTGCAATTAGAAGATGAGTAAGTTCTAGAGATCTAATGCACAACATTAGGATCTAAACATAAACAAATAAAATGTTTTGTTCCACAAAAGATAATACCATGAGAATGAAAAGATAAACCATTGATCAAGAGGAAATATTTCTGATTCCATAGCTGATAAAGGACAGTTATCAAAATATACAAATAATACTGAAAACTCAATAATAAGAATTAAAAATGGACTTAATAGGCACCTCACCAAAGAAGATATACAGATGTGAAATAAGCATATGAAAAGACAATCCACATCCTATATCATTAAGGAAATCCAAATTAAAACAATGAGATACACCACACACCTATTAGAAAGATCCAGATCAGGAATACTGACAATACCAAACATTGGTTAGGTGGTATTACACACATCACTGTAGGAATGCAAAATGGTGCACCCATTTTGGAATACACTTTGGCTGGTTCTTACACACTAAGCATATTCTTACCATAAGATTCAGCAATTATGCTCCTTGGTATTTACTCAATAGAGTTCAAAACATGCCTATACATAAATCAGCACACAGTTCTTTCTAACAGCTTTAATGATAAATGCCAGAACTTGGAGGCATAGTAGGTGAACAGAAAACCTGTGGATAAAAATGCTTGTTACTGTGAAAGAAGCCAATCTAAAAGTCTACTTTCTATGGGATTCCATCTATATTATATTCTGTAAAAGGCAAAACTATGTAGACAATAAAAAGATCAATGGTTGCCAGTGATGTGTGTAACAAGAGATGAATAGCAGAATACAGAGGATTTTAAGGCAATGAAATTACTCTGAATGATATAATGATGGATATATGCCCTTATACATTTGTCAAAAACCATAGAATGCAAACCACCAAGAGTGAATCCTAAGGTAAACTATGGGCTTTGGGTGATTATGTTTTATCAGTGAGATTCATCCTTGTTTTTGTTTTTTTAAAAAAAAAGTGTTATTTTTGTGAGTGATGCTGACAATGGGAAGGCTATGGATGTATTCGAAGAGGGGATCTGTGGAAAATATCTATCTTATCTTCTCCAATTTGTTGTAAACCAAAAATTGCTCTAAAAATTGCAGTCTTTAAAAAAATTATCTGGGTAAAGGCAATCAGCTTTCTTTAAAGGAAAATGCAGAGGTTTGGTGTGTGGTATTGAAGATTTGTTTTTGAAAGATTTGTTTTTTGTGTGGGTCTAAAATCTGTTGTGGCCAGGGTTTGGTACAAATTTATTAATGACCAACAACACAGGGGCAATATCCTACACATAAACTAAAGAATCATCTCTGCTAAACTTTGAAATTTGTATATATATACACATATATATAATACACATATATACATATATGTGTGTGTGTGTATATATATATATATATATATATTTATATTTATATTTATATTTCCTATCTAATAAAAGAGTAATATCCAAATTAATCACCACTCTGCTACACCCACAAGTCATACCCACCAGCCATGCCCACCAGCCAATCAGGAGCAAGTATGCAAATTAACCCCAACCAAGATATCTGAGGCCAGGAAGCCAGCAGGAGAGAGGCTTGGGTTTCCTCTG
The DNA here is from genome assembly GCA_004026805.1 of Lasiurus borealis. Lineage (NCBI taxonomy): Eukaryota > Metazoa > Chordata > Mammalia > Chiroptera > Vespertilionidae > Lasiurus > Lasiurus borealis. The sequence continues at coordinate 11,791 of PVJN01023008.1, read as the reverse complement.
CAATGGAGGAAGTTAAGCTTTCCACACATCTTGGAGGGCCCAGGCCTCTACTCAAGGCTACAAAGTTTCAATTGTATAAGATAAATAAATCCTAGATACCAGGACCTCTGCTTGGATCTTCAAGGGGCATAGCCAGCCTACAAACCACCACAGGCCCCTCACCCAGGCCGCCCTATGCCCCAAGGGAACCCCCACCCTAATCTGGGACACCCTTCAGGGCAAACTAGCTGGCCCTTACTCATGCACCAAGCCTCTATCTTATCTAATAAAAGAGTAATACAGTGGTACCTCAAGATACGAGTGCCCTAACATACCAGATTTTTGAGATACGAGCCGAGTGAGCAATTTTTGCCTTGAAATACGAGCAACAGTTGAGATAGGAGTAACCATGAAGATCAGCCGGCTACACATGACCCACCAGTTTATCATGACTCGAGCGTCTCATAGTTTCCCATGCCTACGGAACGAATTAACCTCATATCTCGAGGTACCACTGTATGCGGATTGACCATCACTCCAACACACAAGATGGCTGCCCCCCTGTGGTCAAAGATCCTGTCCCCAAGTGGACACAAGATGACCAGCAGGGGAAGGGCAGTTGGGAGGAACCAGGCCTGCAAGGGAGGGCAGTTGGAGGTGATCAGACCATCAGGAGAGGGCTGTTGGGAGGGACCAGGCCTGCAGGTGAGGGAATTTAGGGGAGACCAGGCCTGCAGGTAAGAGCAGTTAGGGGCAAACAGGCTGGCAGGGGAGCAGTTAGGCATCAATCTGGCTGGCAGGGGAATGGTTAGGGGGTGATTAGGCTGGCAGGCAGAAGCTATTAAGGGCAATCAGGAAGGCAGGCAGTCAGGCAGTTTGGAGCCAACAGTTCTGGATTGTGAAAGGGATGTCCGACTGCCTGGACATAATACATGGGCAATCAAACATCGCTCAATTGGTCTCAGATTGTAGAGGGTGCAGGCTGGGCTGAGGGACACCTCCCTCTCCCATGCATGAATTTTGTGCACCAGGCCTCTAATATACAGATAGATAGATAGATAGATAGATAGATATAGATATGTAGATATATTTAGATATAGATATGTAAATATATAGATATATAGATATAGATATAAATATAGATATAGATATAGATAGATATGGATATAGATATAGATATAGATATAGATATAAATATAGATAGATAGATAGATATAGATATAGATATAGATATAGATATAGATAGATATACATACACACACACACACATACACACGCACACACACACTCATACATTGAGTGGCCAGATTATTAAGATCTCTGAATGCATAATAATCTGGCCACTCAGTATATATCCTACATAATAAAAGGCTTTCATGAAAATTGTCCCCTCAACCAGGAGTTGGACCAGCAGGCAGGCTGGCCAACCATTCATGTACCCTCCTCTTGGCTAGGCTGGCCAGAACGCACTCATTCATTCACCCAGCCTCGAAAGTATTTATACACTAGAAGCCCAGTGCATGAAATTCATGCATGGGGGGGGCAAGTCCTTCAGCTCAGCCTGCACCCTCTACAATCTGGGACCCCTCTCATAATCCAGGATTACTAGCTGGCTCCCAACCATTTACCTGCTGCCTGCCTGAGTGCTCCTAACTGCTTCAGCCTGCCAGACTGATCACCCCCTCACTACTCCCCTGCCAGCCTGATCAATGCCTAATTGCTCCCCTGCCAACCTGTTTGCCTCTGGCTGCTCTCTCCTGCAGGCCTGGAACCTCCCAACAGCCCTCTCCTGCTGGTCTGATCACCCCCAACTGCCCTCCCTTCCAGGCCTGTTCCCTCCCAACTGCTCTCCCCTGCTGGCCATCTTGTGGTGGCCATCTTGTGTTCATTTGGGGGCAGGATCTTTGACGACATGGGGGCAGCCATCTTGTGTGTTGGAGTGACAGTCAACCTGCATATTACTTTTTTATTAGCTAGGATAGAGGCCTGGTGCATGGGTGAGGGCCAGCTGGTTTGCCCTGAAGGGTGTCCCAGATTAGGGTGGGGGTTGCCGTGGGGCATGGGGCAGCCTGGGTGAGGGGCCTGTGGTGGTTTGCAGGCTGGCTACATCCCCTGGTGACGCAAGCAGAATCCCTGGTATCTGGGATTTATCTTCTACAATTGAAACTTTGTAGCCTTGAGTGGAGGCCTGGGCCCTACAGGGTGTGTGGAAAGCTTAACTTCCTCCATCGCCGGGCAAACTCAAGCCACCCTCCTGCTCACTTCATGGCCACAGCCATCTTGGTTGGGCTTAATTTACATACTCACAGCCAATTAGCTGGCAGGCGTGGCTGGTGAGTGTGGCCTGAGGGTACAGCAGAGTTATGGCTAATTTGTATATAACTCTTTTATTAGAGATATAGATAGATAGATAGATAGATAGATAGATAGATAGGTAGGTCCTGTCTTTCTTTAAACTTTTAGTGTTTTAATTTACCTTTATTGTTGAAAATATTACAGATGAGATGTCTTTATAACAATTGTTTTTTAATATTTTTATTGATTTTAGAGAGGAAGGGAGATGGATAGAGAGAGAAAAAACAATGATGTGAATCATTGATAAACTGCTCTTATGCGCCCCCTTCTGGAAATTGAGCTAGCAACCCAGGCATGAATCCGTGGCCAGAATTGAACCTGAGACCCTTTAGTCCATAGGCTGACACTCTATCCACTGAGCCAAACCAAGTAGGGCTATAACAATTTTTTAATGAAAGACATCACTCCCTCTAACTTATTGGGCTCCAACTTATGTTGCATAACCATCTGACCAGCTTATTTAATATTCAGGTGGTTTGTTCTAAGGTGCCAAGTTCCCTTGTGAAGAATGGACCTGGACTTAGAAACTAACATCTTTTTTTTTTTCTTGGTCTATCAACTACTATCTAAAGAAATTTCACTTCTCAACTCACTTTGCCTATTTCCACCTTTAATATTCAAATAATAAATATATCTCTGTCTATGTAAAAAAAATACAAAGTGTTTTTCATATTTATGATTTCATTTAATGTGCACATCGTTCCTGGAAGAAGCTCTTATTATCATGCAAATGTTGTAGATGAAAAAACTGAATCTCAATGACTGTATGAATATTCTAAAGTTTCTGGGGCTTGACCCCAGCTCTTTCTATTATGCTCCATTGCCTTCTAGCAAGAATTCTACCCATGGGTGTGGCTTCAAGTTGAATAAATTTAAAAAATAAAGTTTTAAATGCTTATATGTGCATATATATATATAACTTATTTCCAGTAAATAATATTTTCAAAAAGCTTCTACAAAATATAGAATACAGTGAGCAGCTATTATAAATGCAAGAAATAGAAAACATAATCATGACTTTGAAGGCTTTAAAAATAAGTGAATGAGATCAACATATAGACCCAAATGTAAATATAACAATGGCAAAGATTATATATATACTAGAGGCCTGGTGCATGGAATTCATGCATGGGGGGTTGTCCTTCAGCTCAGCCTGCTCCCTCTCCAATCTGGGACCCCTTGAGGGATGTCTGACTGCCATTTCAGCCTGATCCAGGTGAGATCGGGCCTAAATGGGCAGTTGGACATTCCTGTCACAATCCCTGACTGATGGCTCCCAACTGCTCACCTGCCTACTTTCCTGATTGCCCCTAACCACTTCTGTCTGCCAGCCTGTTTTCCCCTAACTGTCCTTCCCTGTGGGCCTGGTCACCCCTAACTGCCTTCCCCTGCTGGCCTGATCACCCACAACTGCCCTCCCTTGCAGGCCTGGTTTCTGCCAATTGCCCTCCCCTGCTGGCCACTTTGTGGTGGCCATCTTATGTCCACCTGGGGACAGGATTTTTGACCACATGGGGGCAGTCATTTGTGTGTTGGAATGATGGTCAATCATCATATTACTCTTTTATTAGATGGGATAGAGGCCTGGTGCATGGGTGGGGAACACCTTGTTTGCCCTGAAGGGTGTCCCAGATCAGGGTGGGTGTTCCCTTGTGGCATGAGGTGGCCTGGGCAAGGGTCCTGTGGTGGTTTGTAGGCTGTCCACACCCCCTAGTAACTCAAGTAGAAGCCCTGGTAACTGGGATTTATTTATCTTCTACAATTAAAACTTTGTAGCCTAGAGCAGAGCCAAGCCTTCTGCTTGCACAGCCATTGAAACTTTTCTGCCTTAAGCAAAAGCCTGGTCTGGCCAGGGTGTGTGGAAAGCTTGGCTTCCACCATCGCCTGGGGCAACCCAAGCCTTCTTCCTGTTCTCTCTGTGAATGTAGGCCATCTTGGTTGTATTAATTTGCTCCTGATTGGCTAGTTAATGTGGCTGGTGGGCATGGCTGGTGTATGAAGCAGAGGAATTGTCAATTTGCATATTACTCTTTTATTATATAGGATATAGATATAGATATAGATATAGATATAGATATAGATATAGATATAGATATAGATATAGATATAGATATAGATATAGATAGATATAGATGATCTCTGAATGCATAATAATCTGGCCACTCAGTGTGTGTGTGTGTGTGTGTGTGTGTGTGTGTGTGTGTGTGTGAGTGTGTGTTAGAGACCTGGTGCATGAATTTGTGCATGGGTGGGGTCTTGCCAGCCTGGACAGAAGGGAGGGGGGACATAGGTGATTTACTGGCCTGCAAGCTGGTCAAACTCCTGGTCGAGGGGACAATTTGCATTATTAGCCTTTATTTTATAGGATATAAACTAAGTGGCCATATTATTATGTGTTCAGAGATCATAATAATCTGGCTACTTAGTGTATACTTTTATATATAATTATACACACACACACACACACACACACACGTGCATATATACAAACGTGTGTGTGTGTGTGTGTGTGTGTGTGTGTGTGTGTGTGTAGAGAGAGAGAGAGATACATGTATCTCTCTCTCTCTCTCTCTCTCTCTCTCTCTCTCTCTATATATATATATATATATATATATATATATATAAAATATGTTTTTAAATAGTCAAACTGGGTGATGATGAGGAGAAAACCTGTACATACCTAGGGTGAGAAAACAGCAGTGTTTATATTTAGACAATGCATGGGGACAAGGACAGAAGAAACTGACATTTTTGTTAGACAGGTTTATGCCAGAAAACTCACAATACATGGAAAAGTATGCATTGCATTATCATATGTCACATAGAATTAGATACTAGGGGCTATAACAAATTGTGGGTTTGGGAGAAAATGAGTATGGATATTATTTATTCCAGGAGATATAATGTAGGAATGGAAGAATTTCCATACTGGGTCAGGAAAGGTGATCCCATAATTTTTAACATCTGCATAATTCCCCTGTTTTCAATACAAGAGTGTTCTCTCCTCATACATGCACCTGTTATTTTCATAATGTCTTGTCAACCCAAAGTACAGCAAATAATGTATTTAAAATGTAACAGAGTCCCATCTGAATACAAATCTCCAATTGAGAATACCATGAGGACAAGCAGAGAAGCATCTCTGCACCCTAAGAACTTCTCTTCATGTACGCTGTTTTGTATATTTTCATGAATATTGTTGATATTCTCAGGGATAATAGCAATGGTTGTTTCTCTATATTTTATTTATATATGCCTTAAGCCAATAGAATTTGTTCTTCAAAAATAGCATAATATTTAGAGCTTAAACTATTAAGTTAAATATACTGATTCATAATGCACATGATGAAGCAGATATGTAAGCCAAGATAATTCATTTCTATTTAATAAATGTAATAAGTCTTGCAAACTATCTTGCACAACATTCTTAGACATTTTGACAATTTTTAGGCTCCAAGGATTAGCTACTTAATATTCTTCACTTACTGAAGCAAAATTTGCCTGAAGTTAATTTTCACATTTCATTGGCAGAAAAGTTGTCTCCTCATCAGTGTTCACATTGAACTTGCTGGAGCTAATTTTTAGCAAATACTAGTCAGGGAAAATGTCATCTATTTAATCAATGCTTAATCTGGTATTTCAAATATATGCATTATATGTTCAATAAAAGTCTAAATAAAAGAAAACATTTAAAGGGTCCAAATTACAGAAATCCTCAATTTTCCAATTACCCCCATAATTCTATACCCAACAGGACTTTTTCTGGCACAGTAAGTCTACAATACTACACAGCAAATGCAGCCTAGACTAGGCAATGCAGCCTGCCATGCAGTCCTCCAATGTGCATTCAGTCATTCCTCTGTAAGGCAACAGGTTGTTTTGCAATATTTGGTACTGGGATGGGAACAGTCATGTTTTACTAGTAAGTTTCTTGATAAAATGGAATGCTGCTCAATATTTTTAATGAAAATTATCACCACATTAGGGATACTCATCAAAAATAGCATCTACGGCAGGAGCATTAACCAACCAGAATTGATACCAACCTGAACTACTCCAGTGCCAACTGGCTGAACAGACTTACACTTACCCAAGGGCAGGATGGAGCTTCAGTGCCCAGATGCTGGGAATTGTTCAGGATGATACTTTCAAGATGACAAATTGATCAGAAACATTTATCTTTAATCTCCCCTGCATCCCCATTAAAATACATAATAAGGACTTTTTTTTAACCAAAAAACATAAATTTACTGAGAGAAGAGGAAACAGAAGAGGTAATAATAAGGACATTTGGAAGTTGTAAAGTAGGTAAATAATAGTAGGCCCAAGAAAGCCAACTCCCAACCAACACTGAGAAAATAGACATGTTCAGTGAAATCCACAAAAGATACAGAAATAAGTATCATTTATCAGCTCTAGTAAGGGGGTATAAAAGAATAGGGTTAATAAAAGGACTAGTCAATAGCTATTAATGTTCCATGATTCCTTCTTCCACTCCAGACTAATGTATGTCTCTCTATCTCTTTCATACATCAGTATGATACTAGAGGTGTAATCTGGAAAGAATCTCTGGACTGGAGAATGACAGTCACATCTGAGAGCAGGAGTATGGATTATTCTGCATATATACCAATCTATTTACCTATAATGAAAATTGACATCTACACTCTTATCCATAGGCTGCTCCTCCCATTTGACTCCCAGAATTCTTGCAGCAAGGAATTACTCTAAGACAGAATATTGGAAGAAACTTTCTACAGATCTGCCTAGTTTAAGAGGAAACAAAGACAACTGAGGGAGCCTAATAGATATGACATCTCTACATATTTGAGTCTTTTCCTCTTGTGCATATATACAGTAGTATTACACATCCTAACTCCTTATCATTAGGGGTAGTCATGTGACTAGGTTTGCTGTAGAAATCATGGTTCTCCTTTAGGTTTACCTTTATTTTGTTGTGTTCAAATAATTTATTTTCTTTATGTTAAGATAACTTATTAATCATTAATATTTGTTTTGGGCCCTGATATGCTATCTCTTTTATAAACATATTATCTGTGATTTAAAGAGTGTTTATGCACTATATGCTGTAGTCACTGACTGCATGATGTCATCTATGATTCTATCTATCCATATTTATTAGATCAAGCTTGTAAAAGTTTGCATTTGGAGCTGTACAAAAGAACACCTTTTTTTTCTTGAGGTCACTATGAGTTAAAATATAAGCACAAGTGTCAAACAAGTAAACATAAAAATATTAGCTCTTTACTGTTAAAAATTTGAACTTTAGAATGTATTTACATATTATGTCTAATATTTCATCCAAGAATTACCATCAAATCTGAAGAGCAGCTAGAAAACTACACATCTTCCCTCCAGGAATAGAGTTGACCTCAGCTTAAACAATAGTGAAGAACAAGAAAGAATGCATCTTCACTGTGGGCAGGCAGACTCAAAAGAGGATGAGAAATGCAAAAGTTCAGCATGTTGGTTCTTTCTTCCCAACTTGTCAACCAGAGCAATATGGGTGAGGTTGGACAAGGAGGTGCAACAAGTATACTAGAACCATAGCAGGAGGTAATGGAGTTCTCCTGTCCTCCCCATTAAGATTCTGGCTACCAAGTCATTCATAACTTCTAACTTTCATCTGATTGAGCTGTCAATTACTGAGACAGTGACATTAAAATCCCCCACTGACTGTGGATGTGTACATTTTAATTTATTTTACACAAATATTTTTATTTCTTTTTTAACATCTTTTTTATTGAATTCAGAGAGCAAGGGAGATGGGGAGAGAGACTGAAATATGAATCATAGAGAGAATCATTGATCGGCTGAGTCCTGCATGCCTCCTACTGAGGACTGAGCCTGTAAATTCCTGGTTCATAGTCAAAATTCCTTCCATCACTATTTATATTCCCTTTCTACCTCCTCCCAATCCCCTTTCCTTATAGTGATTAACAGACTATTGTTTGTGTCTATGAGGCATTTCCTGTTTGTTTTTTGCTTAATTCCTTCATTTTTTTCACCCAACTCCCAACACCCCTTCCCTTCTGACAGTTGTTAGTCAGGATCCACATCTGTTTTTATTTTGTTTCTCAGTTAATTTGTGTTACTAGATTCCACATATAAGTGAAATCATACTTGTCTTTCTCTGACTTGCTTACTTTATTTAACATAATACTCTCCAGGTCCATCCATGCTGTCACAAATGGTAAGGTTTCCCTCTTTTTCATCACCAAATAGTATTCCATTTTGTAAATGTACCACAAATTTTTATCCACTCATCTACTGATATCCACTTGGTCTACTTATAAATCTTGGTTATTGTACATAATGCTGAAATGAACAAAATTATACATTTATTCTTTCAAATAAGTATTTTGAGTTTCTTCATATATATTCCCCAAAGTAGAATAGCTGGGTCATAAGACAGTTTAATTTTTAATTATTTGAGGTAACTCAGCACTGCTTTGCATAGTGGCTGCACCATTCTGCATTCTCATTAACAGTGCATGAGGGTTCCCTTTTCTCCTCATCATTGCCAGCACTTGTTTGTTTACTTATTGATGATAGTTGGTCTGAGGTGATATCTCATTGTAGTTTTGATTTGAATTTCTCTGATAATTTCTCTATGAGAATATTATAGTTTAGATATGGATTATGAGAACTCTATGTTAAAGACATTAATCTTTTGCCATAGTACACACTGCATTATTTTCTCCATTTTCGAATCCACCCCTAACTTTTTTTTTAATGGTGTTCCATGTTATACAGAAGTTGTTGTTTTTTATTATGAAGTTAAAACTATTCATCTTCTCTTATGGATTCTGCCTAAAAAAATCAATATGCTTTCCGCAACCTAAACATAAATAAAAATATCAACCTATATTTTTGTTTGCTTCCTCATTATTTGTACTTAAATATTTGGTCCCATAGGCACTTACTTTAAAGATTCTGTGAAATAAAAATCTAGCTTATTTTCTAAATATTTATTTAATTAACTAGCCAGAGCTGTGTTTTAACCAATCCTCCTCTCACTGAAAATGCTCTCATTTTAAAATTCTGTCATATGGAGTTCACATCTAAAATCTTAGCCAATCTGTGGCTGAGCTGATTTTCACTGCAAATTCAATTCCTTAATTGTATCCTGGCTATAAGCATGGTTCTGGGATAAAAGAAAGCCATATTTGACTGGGACACATCTGGGATTCAGCCACATTATGTTACCTTGAGTAAATTACTGCTTCTGCACCTGTTCCTAATCTGTAGAGTGAGGGAAAATAATTGTACCTAACTCATCCTCTTGTTGTGAGAATGAGAATCATTATTCAATGTACACATTCTACAATATTCACTAAAAGCATACATACTATGTAATAGGCATTTTTTGTGGTGCCATCATTATAGCGACCTTGAAAACATAACTTCTACAAATAAATTATTTTGACTTCATTGAATTCAAATAATGACCTCTAATCTTGCTCTCAACATTTTAATCTGCTTTGTTTGTCCACCAATGGTAGAAAATACACCTGGTAGTTTTGTAGACTCAAAGCATGAAGAGAAAAACCTATAACTGCATAGAACATAATTAGTCTCCAGCACAGTACCTAACTCAGAGACAGAAGTGGGTAAATTTTGTAAATGAATGACCAAATTAATAAGCTCTTGAAATTTTTCTTTTTAAAAATAGAAAACAAATTATCTTTGAACATAGTCTTTGTTGTATAGTGGAATTAATATTTTTTAAAATATGTATTTAGTCAGAATAGATAGCAAGGGAGAAATACCCACACTCTCTGCCTCAAGGAAAAGGCCAGTGTGACAAAAGAAGTTCAATTCTGATTCATCAAGCCTTTTGACTCACCACCCTGTATGCACCCACAAGAATTCTAATCCTGGATATTTCCAGTTGCCTGATTAGTACACAAAACTAGCACATAATCAGCCACCCTAGAGAGAGAAAGAAGAAACATTTTTCCCAGTGAAAACTCTGGGCAAATGTAATTGACCTTCTTTGCTCCCAAATTAAATACTGATTTTTTCGTGTCCAGCCAAGTGCTTGGAGTCAGCCCAGCAAGTAATCACTACACAGGCTGGTTCAAACTGGATTTGTTGTTACTTAACCTTCCAGGTCCTCAGTTTCCTCAACTACAAAAGCAGCCATAAGAGCTGTGCCTATCATATGGAATTGTGGTGAGAATGAAACAAGTTAATATGTGTGAAGTACTGACACTATAGCCAGCACTCGGTAGATATTGCCAAATATAATGATCCACATTGACACTTCCCTTAGTTGAGTCTTCTCTCACCAAATTACATTCCTTTTACATGCTTCATAGCACCAACCACCAGGCATAAATCCAAGTTTTAACATTACATTAATTTTGTAATAACGTGACTATCTTCTCTACCAGACTATAAGCCACCAAGGCAGAAATATGAATGTATTGGCATCTTTCTGAGTTACTATCATGCATAGAAAACATTATTCAAAGATTCATTTGTTTTTGTTTAATTTGTTAATCTAATAAATTCCCAGACTGATTTTTCCTGTATGGGTGTTTGGTTAAGCTTTGACAAAATTTACAAACTTAGTTAATTAAATTCCTTTAAGAAAAAAAAAATCATTGCATCAAATAATTGTGGGGCTCACCTATTCAGAATGCCCAGATTTCTTAACAGATGTCAAGGCTAGGTTGGAATTTGATTAGAAACTGCAGCCTTGACTATCAGGCTCTTGAAGGGATCTTCAATCCTTTACATATAAAGCTTATCTCAAGTGGCCATCCTCCTTAGCACCATTATATTAATTTGTTAGTAACATCTTTCCCTCTGGTGTTAAAATGACATCAGATTGAGAGTGGGGGGATCATTCCTGGAATTACCTGAGTTGCAGGCATAAGATGTAAGATCTTTCTACTTAAATATTATTATTCATGAGATGGTATCACCTGAACCCAGATCAGTACCTGGCTCATGAATGAATGAGAGATACATCAGCTCAGAGCAGTGTTTAAAAAAAGTTATTCATGAATACAATCCCAGCACCTCTTTACAGTGCTTTAAAAAAGAGAAGTAAAGCCCTCAGAGCTCAAATTTATGTAGTAATCATAGGGAAAAATTATTTTAATTGCCTAGAGTCCTCATAACTCCTTCTTAAGCTCTAGCATAACAAGAAGTATAAACCCATGACTAAAATATTTACACTCTACTCCAGCCCCTATAAAAAATGAATCACTAGTTTATTCATCTTGCCTAATGACACAGAAGGGCAAAACAAGTACCCAAACAATGAATAATAATGCGAGAGCTCAGACTGTAAAATCAATACGGTAGATCAGTAGAGCTGCACTTCATTTTAATGCTCTGAATGCAATAGAGCTCATCTTCTGAATTATATATATGTATTGACCTAATTACATAAATACTGACTTTTCCTTATAAGAAGCTT